>PVKS010003276.1:0-106029 GCA_004027875.1 Aplodontia rufa | reverse complement strand
TTTTTTTTTTTTTTTTTTAATTTTTTATTTTGAGCAAACTTACATGATTTTAACAAAATAATATAAAATGTGTATAAAATATGCATATATTCTGGATTTTGCAATTATCCCCAGGAGTGCCCCCTAAAGAATGTCCTTTTTACCTAGTAAAATATGCATAAACTAATAGTAAAGAGGCTCCCTGAAGTGTTTTAAGTGTATTTGTGTAATACTTATACATGAAAGCAAAAAAGAACATGCATTAAGTGCCCAACCTTAACAGAAGCCTTCAAAACATAATGTTCATTTGCTGAAATTGTATGCTACTGTTAAAGTTAGTTTCATAAACAGCATAATGGAAAGATGAATATGCAATACTATTTCTTTAAAACAACAGGCTACATACTAGCATAGAAAGCAGGGCTTCACCTGTGTTAAACCAGCACAGAAGAAAGGCAGAGTGAACCGAAACCGTTTTGGAGTTTGAGTTTTAGGCTGTTTTCCTGCTTTCATGTTACTTTCTGGATTTTCTTTAGCTGCTTTTCAGACTTTTTTGAACATAAAAGAAAAATTAAAAAGGACAAGAAGATACTATTGTTTGCAACACTGACCTGTGTTCAGGATCTTGCTTCAGTGAAGTTCTCTTACAAAAGTGCCTTAAGGTCAGGTTGAGTAGGAGCCTCAGGCAAAAGCAAAGGGGCTGGCATTTGGAGTGGAGAGAGGACCATTTAGAGGTGGGGGCTGCCGGAAATACAGTTTTAACGAGGTAATCATTGACTAAGGTGTCTGGGTTATGGCCAGTTTCAGTGCTTTGGTACCATCAGAGCAGAATCAGCCCAGGCAGGTTGCTTCTCCACCCCAGGCTTAGTTGAGAGCCTCAGCACCTACAGATTTCAGTCCTGTGTAACTGAGACAGGTCTAGTGAGTCTTCCTGAGGACAAGCAAGTGGAATGCCACAGCAATGTTTGTAATGAAACTGCTCATAAAGACTGTCAGGCATTGTAGGCTGGACCACAGCAGGTAATGAGATGGCCATGGCTCCTGATCTCTTAAATTTATAATCTGGCAGGAACATTAAACACATAATTATAAACAATCCATGAACAATTCAACTTTGATGAATGTTGGAATAGGAAATGGAACTATGGTTTGCAAATAGATATGACACCCAAATTCAAGTGCACACAGGATTCAGGAAGCAAACCAAGGAGTTGCAGAGAGAAATTGAACAATATAAATAATGCAAGTGGTTTATTTCACCATCCTACTCAGGAAGCTGAGTCTTGGAAAGGACGTAAATCAGCTCTTCCCTGGGTTGGCATCAGTGTCTACTCTCTAATCATGTGAACATCTCTGTTCGCTACAGAGGACACCAACAGCTCCACGGTATGGAGCACCACTGATATTATGGGCTAGGTACTCAACACCTCTTGGGGTGCACAACCTATTGGGCTATTTTCATACAATTCAAACTATACAACAGGCCAGCTATCTCAGAAATCCTGGAATGCTTATTTGTGCTGGATTTAGAGGAGCTAGTTCCCTAAGGGATTTTAAAATGCAATTCTGGCTAATGGGATTTTCATATCAGGCTTCGGCTTTAGTCCCAGTCCCTCCATTTGGACTGGATTCCACTAATAGGAAAAGCATATAATGAGATCTGGTTTAATCCAGAGAGTCCCTATGTAGAAGATCATTTCATCTGAGATCAGTAGGATGGGAACTGAGCTAGGAAGAGAGGCTGTAAGGTAAGGAAACCAGAGATAAGAGAATTTGAGTAGGTACAAAGCAGGAGTGTGGCATGTGTTCAAAGAACCACCCTTGAGCAAATCAAGAGGGAGAGACCAGCTTAATTTTCCCACCACTAAACCCCATCTTACCAAATTGACAAGGCTCCTTCATTTACTCAACCAACAGGAAACAAGCACTTGCCAAGTCTCCCTGATTCCTTTAAGCTCCAAAGATCTCCCCTCCTTTTGACTCAACATTTGTTTCTGCCTGCTCCCAGAGCACTTGATCATGCACTGTCACTACAGTTCCAGAAACACACATTAGTTGAAAACCATCAGGCTCTATGAACTCTCCTGGACATGGTGATGTTTTTGTGAATTCCTCTCACTGGTCTTTGGCTTTTCTTACTCGTTTGGGCTCCATCTCCTTGACTAATCTGTGGGCTTCTTCTGGGCTGTAACTAATATACCTGTGAACCTGGCAGAATGCTAGGCTCAGAGTAGATAGAAAGTGATGGCAGGTACAGTCACCTGCCTCTCATTAGCAAGAAATTTGAGGCAGAAATTTGATGTTAAGTGATGTGCCAGTGTCATTCACATAATTCATGACAGGTCTAGAGGATAGGTTCCTCACAGAGTAAAACCTGGGATTGAGTGAAGCTTTTGTTTGTTTTCAAATGTTGTCGAGTCACTTTCCCACGGTGATTCAGAGAAAGCTCAAGAGCTACACTAACTGGTTTCAACTCCTCACTTGGCTGTGTGACCTGCAAGCTCTGTGAACTCCTGTTCTTAGGACAGTTCCTGGTGTATAGGAGGTAAACAATAATGGTAGCCAACTTTATTACGGTTACTTAATGTTATTTAATTTACTTGTTTCCCCACCTCTGATGAATTACCATTTTTATTGATAAAAGGGAGGTACAAATCCACAAAATAATGTCCTTGGGAAAAAAGAAGCAAGCAAAGAAATAAATATCTGCAAAGGAAGTACAGAGATAGGGAATCCAAGGTTGGCATGATAGCTCCATAAAAGCTCATTGTTTGGCCATCCCTGGAGTGCGATCCTCATCTTCTGTCTCTAATGTACCTTCTTCCACTAGCACCTTTCCTGATGGGGGCCATAGGAGGGACAGAAGGCAGCCACTGCCCCTTAAGAATCCCACAGGACACGTCTGCTTACATCACACTGGCCAAAAGTTAGATGAGCACAGGTAACTGTGGAGGAAGCAGGGAAATGTGGACTTTAAAGATCCCTGCGTACAGTTATTAAAAGTGTTGGCAGTGTAGACCAGAAGGGCATCTAGGGTTCTTTCTACTACTAGTCATGGACCACTATCCAGTGTCGCAGCTGAGGAGCCGATTCTGTGCTGTCCCATTTTATCAAAGCTTTGGGGTTCATAACAAATCAAGGGACATTTTCCAAGCACATTTCTTCAAGATCTATAATGCTGCCTCTGCTTTAATTATTTTGAAAGCATATCTCCTTTAAGGGAAATGTAACTATATGGGCCTGATTCAATCTAAATTATTGAAAAATTGATTCTTTAAAAAGGTATATGCTAGCTAGGGCTTTTGAACCATTTTAATGAGCCAAAAAATGAAATAAAACTACTCTTTTGAAGAGTAGAATGATGTTTCTGAAAAAATAAAACAATAAGAAAGAAAAACTGTACCCTCAGATTAATAAGTTCACATATTCCTTGGATATGTGGATGAATCATTTTTATGTCTTTGACTTAAAAAATAAAATTACACATTCTTATTACTATCAGGGTAAATTTTATTTGAAAACACATTATTTACTGCATGTTAATTATAGGTTATCAATACATTGAGTGCTCATTACCAAATCTCTTGAGATGATGCAGGTGATAGTGACTCTTCATGGATGCATTACTTACTGATGCATTTTTCCAATCACAGGATATATGATAAGTCTTTAAAAATGAAAGTCAGATCTGTGATTGAAAGTCCCTTTAAATTAGATGCTTTAGTCCTGAACAAATGCATCTTCCCTCCCTGTCAAACTTACCAGATCTCTTCCGGACTACAGAGAAGGTGGCAGACCACAAGAAGGTAATTCCTTTAAGGCCCATGGAAAGAAGAAAGAGGATGGAGCAGGTGGCTCACACCAGAAAAGGGAGCTGGGTGAGAGAAGATACAAGCAAAGTATAGAAGATACATCAGATCTGGCCCTGCTTGGTGTGATGAGTTAGCACCATCCTGTGAAAAATGTATGGATGACAATGGCCACCAATGAAATTTGCTGGGAAAAGCATGAACTCTTAGAGCCAGGGAGGCCTGGTTTTGATTCCTTCTTTTCCATTAAATAACTGTGACTATGGGTCACTTATCTACTCTCTGGGGAGTCTCAATTTCCATATTTGAAAAAGGGAGGTAGGAATGATACCTGTGTCTCATTGCTTGTTGGGAAGTTTACTTGATAATTCATGCAAAATGCTTGGCAATAGACCCTGGCCCATAATATACTCAACACATGATAATCATTCTCAGCCCTATTTCTTCTCCTCTTTTTACAGTAGACATCGTCCATTTAAGAACCCTGCATCCTTTGTCTTTTATTCTTTAAAGGAGTCAGATTGACAGGGAGTGAGGACGGAGGTAGAAATGACTCTTCAGGCTCATATTTCCCTTGGACTCTTAATTTTACTGAGGCTGGGATAATCCTAAGGAAATTGCTTTAGACAAGGGTTTCTGCTTTTGTTGATTTAAACTGTCTCTATATGGTAAAAATGAAAATGCAAATTTTGGACAAAGCTAAGGTTTCATCTAGGATGGGTAAGTAATGTTTTGTTTGACAGAAAATAAATAAAAATGTCACTTACTGAGCTGGTACAATAAAGAAATACCCCAGAAAACAAAGAATAAAAATAAAATTAGATACAAAGAACATAAAATTTAGGACTAAAGACCCTAGAAGAAAATAAGTCTGATTAGATAAAGTTTAAAGTTATCACAAATCCCAGAGGAGAGTATTTTATCCTTGTAAGATTTATTTAGTAATAACAATAAATAGATGATCCTTTCTCCCCATAGTCTACAGGTACACCACAAACAGGGATGGGGTACATTTTCATTATGGTGTATCTCAAGTATCTAGCACAATATCCAACATATGGTGTGCTCAACAAATATTTGTTGAACAAATGAAAGAAGGAATGCTTGAAAGAGTGATTTTCATCAGCATTTTCTTTTATTCATGTTGAGAATTTTCCTGGATAACTATCAAACTTGGCCAAACTAGTGGGAAAGTCACTCCTTGAAGTAGTATTTTTGATCACCCACCAATGCAAGCAACTAATAAAGCTAGCCATTGGTTGCTGCCCCTCCAGTATGGAATAGCTGGAAGAAATCTGAGAGATCACTGACTTCAGAGGATCTCAGAGCATGGCTGGGGAGCACTGGCTGGGGGGTGGAGGGTGTAGCCTGAGTACTTGTTGGAAATGCCAGTTCTCAGGTCCTTCTCCAGATGTCTGATTCAGAAACTCTAAATGTAAACTAGCAAAGAGTTTTAAGAAGTCCTTCAGGTGGTTCTGATAAATGCTGAAATTTGAGAATCACTAATGTATTTCAATCCCCTGAAAGTTTAGAGAAGGAAATGGAGGTCCAGAAAAGGAAAGTTAATTGTTTTTCAAAATCAACTTTTATAATTATTGGATAATCAAAAGTGCAAATTTACCACTTCTTAGCTTTATGACATTATTTTACCACTCTGAGCTTAAGTTTTATTACCTGTAAAGTGAGAGAATAAAACCATTTCATGGGAGTTTTAATACTTAAGTGACACTGTACCTAAAGAATACAATATAGTAGATAAACATACACAGAGAAATATAGTGTGTGTGCAAATACACAACACATGCATATGAAACTATAATTCTCTTTAGGAAATATAATCAAGATTCTTATATCACCAAACTTCATATATACAACCAGCCTCTTAAATAGGCAGTCATTTTTGCAGAGCAAGAACTTGATTCAGTGAGCACTCACTTATCTATGATTCATGTAAGTGTGCTTCAGGTCAGACTTCACTACCATGAAAGCTACAGAATTCACTGTATACTTGTGCCTGCCAAGCCCAAGGGAGCTTCTCACATCAGGCTGTCTCTTGAAATGATTCCAGGGTGACCTAAGCTATTAAATGAGGACTCAGCTGGTGATAAAAGGATCTTGGTAAACATGATCATCAACTTGACAAACACATTCATTTGGAGACATATAACCCTTTTTCTGTACCCCTATAAACTGAGTTTTCTGAACAGTTTAGTGTACCCAAGAGAGTGTGGATCTTGCTCACCATCTGGTTATGGGAGTTGAAGCTCTTCCTGTACTTGCATAGCTGGGTTGATGAAGGCATGGGGAAATAAATCAATCATACTATCCAAGAAATAGTTAGCAAAGACTGAACTAGAATTTGCAACATCAGGAAATAGGATACTATAAAGCAGATTTGTTTTCAGTTTTTATAAGATACACTCTGTGAAACAGAACCTTGCACATACCATTCCCACAGCAAACATGTGTTTCCTCACGTGCACAGGGCTGAGATATAGTTGGGCAGTGTACCCCTTAGAAAGTCTCTATGTTACCAAGTCAGAAACCTATTGAGTTCAATATCTCAGTCCATTAGCTTTATAAATATGAAGTCGAAAGTACTGACAGTATACAAAGGAGTATCAGAGCTAAAATGCGGATGGTGTTGCCATCAAGAAAACAGAGCTCCTAGGAATCTGTGCCTGGGACTTGCAGGTTGATAGCTGAACAGGCAATAATGTCCTGAGCCAAAACTGGTGGTTCACTGTGACAAAACCATTTCCTTGGTTTTCATTTTATTAGACATATGCACCTTTACTCCTCTCTTGGTGCCCACATGGCCAGGGTTCTGCAGAGGATGGTATTTGCTGAAGTTAAGAAGATGCACACTCAGGAAAAGAGGAGGCACCACATAGGGAAAAGGATCAGGAGCAGGTTGCCCTGGATCTGCAGCTCTCTCCAGTCTCCCATACAGATTGAGGTGTTTGGGTCAGTGAGATGGAAGCTCAAGTGGCTGGGTAAGACCGCGGAGATAACATCCTGAAACTAAACTGACTCGTTAACATGCACATGTGTCCTTGGTCCTTTTCCTTCTGCTGCTGAGCACATGGATTTGACACTGGAGGCAAGACCACAGTCCATAAAGAAAAGTCCTGTGGTGGACAGGGATGTGCAGAGAACTGAAAGAAAGAAAGGTCACTAGAGGTCAGAGATTGAAGAGTACAATGGTAGCAGAAGAAAAAACCAACAAGGAGCTCCTTACCCCACCACTCCATAAGGGCTGGAAAGAAGTGGGAAGGTATGCTGGGAAGTGGCAGGATCCATTTTCCTTATCAAAGTTCATGCTGGCTGCAGCGTACTGGCTGCAGTGTGCAGGCTGGATTGGAGACAGCAAGTTTCTGTTCAGTGAAGAGTGTTAGAAGCCTGTTGAATAGTCAAAGTGAGAGATTATAGGATCACAGACTTGGCAGCATTTAAAGGCAAAGAGAGTGCATGGACTGCAGTCTAAAACTGACAACATTTGGTCACTGCTTAGATATAGGGGCAAAGGAGCCAGTGGTGTTAAGGGCTTGCAGAACAGCTGGGGAGGTATAACAATTCAGTAAGATTAACTAAATAACAAAGAATAACTCTTACCTCTGTGCTTGCTGCCATAATGCTGAGCATTGCTGGAGAAAAATCATGCTACAGGGTAGATTACTAATAAAGTCATGTTCCCCTCTGAGGGCTTCCAACACCATAGAACAATCTCTAAGATTTTTCTCTCATCATTTTGCTCTCTCATTCTCTGAACTGCTATTTTTAACCCTTTTCTTCTCAAATTCTGGACTCCTTTGCTTCTCTGTCACCCTCTGGAATGATCATCTCAACTCCCATTTGTGAGCACAGGTGCTCCTTAAGTCTGCACCCATCTCCCTCTTCTTCCTATTAAAACAGCATGGCTTAATGAGTCCAGTCCCTCTGCTCTGTTCCAACCCTCCCTTCCAGTACCAACCCTCCCTTTTGTAGGGTATTCTAAACCAACAGAGACTCACAGCTGGAACCTTGCCATGCATTTAAACATGATCAATGACTCTTCCACCTTCAACCAACCACACAACATCCCCTCTACCTACTTTCAACTGTTTTCCTCTCCTAAGGACTGCCTCATCTCTCTGTCCTTCCCTCCCAAGCAAATTTCCTAAGAGTTGTCTAAATATTCTGTTCCATTTTCTCATCTCCAGTTCTGACTTCTAACATTATCTTGGCTTGAACCGTGACTCAATCACCAGGTTACTTACTGTATGAACCTCATTTTTCTCTTCTGTAGAAAGGGGGGTGGAGGGATAAGGTGGCTATATTTCTCATCAGGTTCTTATATTGTAAAATCCCACTAAGTGTTCAGCTCAGTATCTAGTAAAAACTTGGTAAATGTTAGCTGTAGCTGCTATAGTAATTACTATTTACTACTCAATGCTTTTCTTTTCTTCACACATTATCATAACAAAGTGGCTTTCACTAAGGTCCCTGCTAGAGTCTCATCATACCCCCCAATGCAAGTGTACACAGGTAGGATTTGGGGGGGTGTTTACGTCATGAGGCCTCACCCTCATGAATGAATCTATACTCATATAAGAAGGGCTGTGGTAGTGGGTTTCCTCTCTTGCCCTTCTGCATCTACAATGAGAGGACACAGCGCAAAGGCCCACACTAGATGTGAGCACTCTGATCTTGGACTTCATAGACTCCATAACTGTGAGAAACTAATTCTGTTCTTTATAAGTTGCCTAGTCTGTGGTATTGTGTTATAGTAGCACAAAAGGCCTCTCATCATTGTATTGAGTAGATGTGGTTCAGTCCTCTCCTTACTTCCTGTCTCAGCATCCTCGACTATTTCCTCACATTGTAAACTCTCCTCATCTTCCCATCCCCTTGCCCTGTGTAGGCCCCTCTGTGGCACATCCTCCTCAGCCTGGCCTGAAATGTATTGGAATTCTGCAAAGCTTTCCCCCCCAATCCACTTCCCTTCTCCCTTCAGAGTCTCTGACACTTGTCAGTGGCTTCGAACATCACCTAGGCTGACAACATCCCAGCCTCTATTTCTAGCCTTGCCTGATGTCCCCAATAGACCCATTGCCTGCTCCATATTTATATATGGTTCTCTCAAAAGCACGCAATCATTGTCTTACCCTTTAGTTTAGGCTTTCTTTGAAGCATTTGTGCATTTTCTAACATTTGTTAATTCATTTACCAAATATCCACTGAGTTCTTAACTGTTCTAGACTATTTCCTATGTGCCACCTTTTCTTAGAAAATATTTGACAGTTTATAACTAGTAGGCAAAGATAAAGTAAGGTAAGAGGGACTAAAGATTAAATAAACCAGAGATGGGAAAAAATGAGTGAGATGAGTTTATACTAATGGCTCAGAAGCGCACGATGGATGAGTCTCAAATAGGCTTTAAATCCTCAAGTAGCCAAAGGAGTGAAGGATATCTTGGCAGTTTCTCAATATGATGATCATGAGAGACAGAGAAAAGTAATTATAAAAACTGAAAGAAATTGAAAATAAGTTGGATACTCAGACAAGATTTTCCCCATGAAGCCTATATACTAAGAGGTCTGTGTGAGGTCATCAAAATTACTAAGCAGAGGTGTTACTTTCCCTAACAGGCCCTCAGGGGTTAAGGGACTTGCTTGATACTAGGCACACAGCTAGGATATGGCAGGATCAGTTTTCAGACTCATGTCCATCTGGCTCTTGTTTCTATTACCACAAAGGGTATCTAAAAAACAAATGCCTGTCTGCCCCATCAGCTCCGGGTCAACCACAGAGCTCAACGTGTAACGTCCGTAACATCACCACACGTGATACAGCAAAGCTACGTGTCCGAATGATCCCCTGGCAGTTCCTGTATTTTCCACTTTAAGGGAAATACACAGTCCTTGGTAGAGAAGAATGGGAGAGGGCAGTAGAACATGAAGCATTAATAAATGCCATGAAATCATTACCTGGTCCCTTAAGTAGCCTCTGAAGTAAAAAGGCAGTAAGGAAAAAATGGCAGGAGGTTCCCCCTCCTCCTAATAGATTGTATATTTCAATAGCTAAAAGGATATGAAAATTTAACAGAATTTTAAATGTCTTTTAGGTTTTATGATACCACAAAGAGATCATCTTCTTTCTTCTCGCCACAACAAAAGATAGGTGGCAGGGAGGGGGCCTGTGACTCACCACCTCCCTGTGCCCGCAAAGGCTGCTGGAGCAGCAAGCATACTTCTGGGATCAATAGGGTTCATGGCAATGTAGCATCTGCCAGCAACCTTGGAGAAGGCCATTAGTCAACCAGTGACCTGCCACCCTGACCACAGCAGCCCTCTGATGTGGATTCTCAGAAAGGTTAGCCTGTGCTGAGAAGCTGAAAAGGTCGTGAGGATCTTGAAGTCAGAACACACAGAACTAGGTTGAAGGACACTGCAGAGGAACCACAGAAGGTCATCTAGGACACTGAGGCCACCACCTACCAGCTATGTGACCAAGAGAAGCTAGGAAGAGTGATGACATGTCACAGAAGGCCAACCATAGACAATGGCTGCTTTTTAAGATCACTGAATTAAGTGGAGGACAGTATGAGGTGAGGCTGGATGTTCAACCAGGATCTAGAAGCAAGCTCTGGGCTAATAAATTTCAGAAAAAGAAAAAAAATCCCAAGCTGAATTGTGCATTTTATTGTGATTAAAACTTATGCAGCTTTCCACTCATTCTCCTGAAATTCCAGAGGGAGCCACACCCTCAAGCCTCTTCCTTGAGCTATTTCAGAGAAAGGGAAGAAGGCACCTGTGAGGTGGCACTTATCTTTCATGACATTGACTAATCTCACTGGCTGGAGTCAGCACTGAGACGGGTCTTTGACTTCAGACAGATCTTAGTTAGAATCTTGCAGGTAATTTCATGAAGTTAAGATAACCCCAGACTGCTCAACTGTTTCATGCCCTTACTGGATCTAAATTACCTAATTCATCCAGGTTGCTCTCCCATAAATGTACTATCTAGACTTTTTGAAAAGTCTAGAATGAAACACATGACTTCAGATATAATCTGACCAGGCAGGGGCTCTTGTTGACCTTGATCTGATCATTAAAGCACAGGCTCAGAAGCTATGTGGCCTCCTGGTCAGATGTGCAGTATCTGGAGCAGACCTGTCTCTGGCTCCAATCCTTACCGTGTGACCATCAGCAGCTTACTCAATTTTTCTGTCCCTCAGTTCCCTCATCAATAAAATGAATTAACTACCTTGACTGGTTAAAGGGAAAAGCTAATATCAGAGGCATCTACAACTCATTGATAGATAATATGTAAAAATTTGCTTGGTTTACCCATTCTTAGTAACAAAGTACTCTCTAGGAAACCTAGTTTACTACAGAGTTTATATACAAATTTACATATGGTACCAGAGAAGCTACATTGTTTCTCCTTCCTTGTAGTTTTAAATGAAAAGACAGGACCATAAATTTATCCCTGATAAATATACACCTCATTAATTTTATCCTACTCTACTGGCCTGCTGATTTAAAAAAAATAAAACTCATGTATTTCATTCAATGAAGGATGAATTTCATTCAATGAAGGATGGTTGTCTAACATGGTCTTATCTTCTGCATCCTTTAAAAATCTATCAAGGAAATTCTAGTCTTCATCTAGGTCGTTGATGGAAAATACTGACCAGGGGAAGTTAATGTGAAATGTGGTGTGTCATACCACTGTAGCCTCACAATGGGCTGAGATTAATCCTTTAGCTACAGTCTTTGACATAATTGCTCAGCCATATGGGAACTGATTTAAACATATCACTCATTCCAAACATCTCTATTTTGTCTATAAGGGAATTATTAGAGATTTCTCAAAAATGTGTGGCACTTGGGGTACATTTCTTTCATGCTCTTCTATTGATCCATCCATAGCATTCAATAGTATTTAATAAGCAGCTGTCTGTCAACAAACAGATAAATAAATACAAGAATAAAGTAATTTTGGACACTGACAAGTGCTCAGAAAAAAAACACAACAGGGAAACAATATTCATAGTATGGGAGGAATGTTAGCTCAGAGGTAGGGAAGGCTCTTCCCTATGGACATCACAGAGATCTGAACAGAAAGAGAGAACAGTGTGAATATGTTGAGAGAGGCCATGCCAGATGGAGGGCAGCTACCTACACTAGAAATGTTAAAGGAATAAAAAAGAAGGTTTGTGGGTGGATGGCAAATAAGTAGTGAAATGCTAAGCAATACGAGTCAGAGAGAGGTCATGCTGGACTTTGTTGGAAATGGCAAGAAATTTAGATTCCTCTCATTTTGCCACTCAAAGCCACTGAAGGAGTGTAAGCAGGAGAGTAGCCGGATCTGATTTATATTTTCAAAATATCACTGGTTGCTGGGTGAAGAATGGATTACCAGAGGGAAGAAAAGAGACAAGGAGACCTTTTGAGAGGCTAGCACACTAATCCAGCAAGAGATGAAGGTACATGGAACAAGGTTAGTAACGGTCAAGAGGGGCAGGAAAATTTCATTCAGGATCCATTTGGGGCAAAGTAAAAAGGTTTTGTTCGTGCATTGATTATAAGGTGTTACAACAAGAGAAACCTCAAGAATGGCTTCCAGGTTTGTCTCCTGACCAACATGGAGCATTGAGGTACCTTTTACCAACATGGAGAAGACCAAACCAGTGGTATGGTGGGTGGGTGGGCTATCCAGTTCCATCAAACATGGATTTCAGGGTGATGTTACAGAGAGAAGACAATGACCTTAAAAACCGGTAGTCTAGTTGGGAAAACAAAAACAGAAAGGCGAAAAGCAAGCATTAGAAGTCAATCAAGTTTGAACGATACACCAACACGCATTCTGCAACTGGATTCTGTTGCTGAGAAAAGAACTTCAAGGAACAGCAAAGTCTAAGGCTGGTTAGCATGACCTACTCATTGAGGATTCCCAATAATTCTCTTTGGCAACTGTATGTTTAACTATCAAAATTAGCATTGAGGACACAGATTAATAGTTTTGGGGGGGAAAATGAGAAACTGGGATAATATATAACCATTTCTTACTTCTGAGGAGCAATTCAATTTTACTCTCATGAGCTCCAAAATGACTGATTTTCTTAGAGGTGTCTAGTTGGGCATGACTAAATAAAATTGACTGTGATGATCAAACTAGTCTCTTAGGCCTCACTGTCTTCCCAGAACATTTGGTCTAAATGGTGCTAGTTCTCTTGGTTAAGGACTTCGCATTCATTTCAACTCTCTCAGTGCGAGTCTCACTGGCATTTTTCCACCCTGCTCTCCCTCTGCAGAGTTACTGCAGGCTCCGCTTCCTCTTCCTGAAACTCTCCCCATCCCTCTTCAGTCTTAAAGCATCTCAGCCTAGTTTAATTGTAACTTGCTTAAGTATTTATCAGCTTCCCTGACAAACTCATATCCTCACACATCTGCAACCCCCTTGACTTGTTCTTTGTAGCATTTAACACAGCAAGATTTTGTGACTGAATGATTAATGCTGTCTCCATAAGACTGTAAGCTCTAGGAAGGCAAGAACTCTCTTGGCATTGGTTCACCATTGTTCTCCAGAATGCAGCACAGGGTCCAGCACTGAGTTAATGAATGGAGCAAAAAGGAAAAAGAAACACCAGTCGGTCATCAATGTCACCTTATCTTTGGACACTGTACACCCACTCCTCTTAGTTTTCCTCATTTGAAGGTAACTATCAGAAGTTCTTTTGAGTTGTTCACTGGATTTGGCAGTAAGAGAGCCCAGTGTTAGCTTCGTTTGTCAGTATGATATGTTATATAACACTTTATCTTGTGTTACTTTACCTGCAATTTATTGGGGTCATACCAGAAGTCAGGTACTTCATATACATCATCTCACTCCATCAAGGTATACCTGCTTAATAGATGAAGAAAATCTCAAGAGAGATTTAACAACTTGCCCAATATGTGGCAAATCTGGGATTTGATCCTAGACCTTTCTGACTTGAAAGCCCATTCCTCCAAATGTAAAACTGAACAGCTTATTTTAAGTATTTGAAAAGCAAAACCAAATATGATAATTATGAAAAGAAATACTCTTCCAAAGTTGTAGAACACTGTAGGAACATTAGTCATTGATTTTCCCACTTCATTATTACCAACATGTCCTATGTTTTTTATTTGCCTATGGATACATGACCTTCAGTTCATGGAAAAAAAACTAAATATCATCAGTCATATGGAACTGAGAAATTCAGGAAAACTTATAGATCCAATTCAGATGACCTCTCAAGGAGGTAAAACTGCAATGTGGTTGTGGTTATGATTAGAAGGAGTGTCTAATTAGTTTTATTATATTTTGCTTAAATAAAGGCTGCAATTATAAACCCAATCTACCAAGGGATGGAGCTCAGATAAAAAGGAATTCCCAAATCCAAGAGTTGGAAAAAATTACCCGGGATTATTCAAGGTGGCAGATAAAACCTGCCACCTAGACAGGAATTTGAGCTCAGTTAGACAGTTATTATGGCAGTAAGTACTAACAATTTCTGAAGATTTAGTATGTGACAGGTACTTGACCTGCATTATTTCCTTTAATCCCTATAATAGACTTATTAATGTTTATAATATATAAGGCTCAGAAAGATCATGTACCTTATCCAAAGTTACATATGGCTGAGTCTGGCTTGCAGATGATAGAGCCAGAAATGAACGGAAATGAAGCCAGGCCATTCTGAGTCTGGTAATCAATATCTTAACTTTTTTTTTTTTTTTTTTACTAAGGATTAAACCCAGGAGTGCTTACCCTCTGAGCCACATCCCCAGCCCTTTTTATATTTTATTTTCAGAGGGTCTCACAAAGTTGCTGAGATTGGCTTTGAATTTGTGATCCTTCTGCCTCAGCCTCCTGAATTGCTGGGATTACAGGCACATGCCTTAAAATAGGCAATCATTAATATATCACTTAATTATTCTAGCTTATTCTAGCTTATCTACATCAATAACTTAAGAGAGTGACTAGTATGTGCACCGATCCACATGGGCACAGCCCAGTTCCTACATTTATAAGGATTAAGACCAAAGGATTGAGTGTATTCATAAAGGTGTTCTTTACATTCTTCTAGTGTTTGGTGCCATTTAAATGACAGTACCCACCTTGGCTAAATGATCAAAAGTTACTGAAAAAGCTCAAATAGGAGAGTTGGCATGTAGTAGTAAAATAGCCATAGGAACTGGGGGCAGGTCAGAAGGCCTGGCCTCTAGTCTCAATTCTGTCATGAAAGTGCTGCAAGACCATGAACATTCATCTCATTTTCCCGGAGTCTCAGTTTTATTTGGAAATTGAGGGCATCACAGAAATTTCTCTATGATCCCTTTCAACTTTGATGTTTATGGTTTCTCTAGCAGTAGGGAGAGAATTTGAGAGTTGACCTAACTTCGCAGGGCTTCCAATCATCTTTCAGATACCATACTGAAAGAAGAAACACTTCCATGAAATCTCAGATGCAGCAAAGTCTCTGAAAGTCAGCATTTTACATTATCATGATGTGGTCATCACTGTTCCCTTGTCCTTGGGGTTCTGCAGGGCAGTTCCTGGAAGGGCCAGCAGCTAAAACGGCTCTTCTGGGCATCTAAGGGGTGGGAGAACAGTGCTGGCACAAAGTGCTGAAGGAGTGAATATTTCTGTCCTCCCAGAGCCAAGGTGCACTTAAAAATGATAAGAGCCAGCAACTGTGCACTCTGCGTCATCCACGCAGCCGAGATGGCTGATATCTCACTTCAGCTTCAAAACAAAGGCTTATGGAAGGAGGGACGCTAATGGGTATTGTATGTGATTACAGAACAGAGAAGGGCTTGGAACACACATATACACACTCATCTTTTACAAGAGCTATGGAACTTCTAAAATGGCCCTGGATGCTCTCAGTTCTAATTGTAGCAATGGTAACAGCAGTAATTCAAACCAGTAGGAATGCAGCAGTCGCTGCTACATGTAGTCTCCTACCAGTGGCCCATCTTCAAGGAAGGATAGAAATTAGTTCCCAGTCATCTCACCTATCCATGCCCCACCGTCCCTCCCCACTTCCAGGTCTATGAAGTTCCAGCCACCCTCAAAAATTCCCAGGTCCCTGAGCTCTTCCATGCTTCCACACCTTTGCTGGTGCTATTTCTTCTGGCATGGAAGTCATTTCTCCTCTTTTCCTGGTAAACTAGCACTCATAATTTTCATACATAACTCAATGTCACCTCCTGAGAAACTTCCTTCATATTATCACTATGGTTAGTGACTCCTTCCTCTGTTTCTCTCTAGACTTACTGAAAAACCTGGAGAGTACTGAATTACTCCTTGATTCACCTCTTCCCCCATTGGACATGAGATCCCCAAGGAGACGGACCATGTTAAATCCATTCTTGTATTCCTTTTGTGTACTCAGCCCAGCACCTGGCATGTGGTAGGTGCTCAATAACTGTGGGGTATGAATGGATGGATTCATGATTGGATGAAATGCAAAATGGTATGGAAGCCTCCAAACTACTCTCTTTTACGAAGAAGTTTGACTTGAAGGGTAAAATAAGGCAGTGCACTACTGAGATGATATGTACTTGTGTTCAAGTACTGGAAAGACTTGGTTATATACAGGAATGGTAAGAGAGATAAGAGGATGAGCTAAGATCAAAGGTGCAGAGTGACGGGCAGAGGCAATACCTGGCCCAGAATATTCACAGGGATTGTCTTCTTCAGGATGTGGGAGGTAATGGTGTGACAGGTCCCATATAACCTAGCAAGACTGGGAGTATCACCTAAGACACAAGACACAAAGATGGAACAGCAGCAAAGCTCCAAAAGCAGCTCTTGAAGGTCAGGACAGTATTGGTGAATTACATGGCTCATTCACACTAAAGTAAGAAATGTGTCTCATATTAAAAAAACAAAAAGAATGAATCTGGTTAAATGTGTTGTTTTATTGGGAAATTTCAGAACACTGTGTATTAATAGCTTGAAGAGGATTTTATAATACAAAAACTATGAACGGTACCATTGGATTCAGTTTCCCAACAGTGGTCATGATTAATACAGTTGGTAAAATTCTAGAGTGTATGTCTGTGAGGGAGTTTCATCTTCTTTCCTCCATGATGGTGCACTATTGATGTGAACACCTCCATCCTCTGCTTCTCTGTTTCCACTTATTCTGTCCACAAGAAGAGGAATCACTGAGCTGTTCTGTTGAGACTTAAAAGAATACACCATCCCAGGAGTGGGGCCACAGCACTGAAAGTCAGTGCAGGCCAGCCATGGGTGTCTTTTGGGACCACCCACATCCAAGATCAAGTGAAGCTAGCCTCAGGCATGCACAGCTACGTTTCTTTTCTATTTATCCCAGGCTTTTGGTTAAGTCAGGGTCTAGCCAGAGTCCACATAGAGGTAGGAGACCATCATGCTCTGAAACAGCCTGACCAAAGCCTATGGTGTACTTTGCCTCAGGTGGTTCTGTGAATTATTCTCTACTTGTGAGACCTCAAAATAGAAAAGTGGTGAGTACTGACACAGTTATGTCCCCAACACACACTTACCATTGATCAACATTCTTTACCTACAATTTTAAACCTACAGGACAAAAATAAAATGTAGCTTTGATTACAGCAGGGTTTATTTTACATCAGGAAAAGTGAAATCCCCAACCTTCATAAAAATGGTTGTTAAAAAATATTTCCTGTCTTGGAAAAGTCTCTGAGAGATTTGCTATAGGAAGGAGGTTGAATTGCAGCTGTTATTCAGTCTGAGATATAACTTTCTACAAGAGTCCCTTTTAAGTGAAAGATATTTGTGAAAAATTATTTATAAAATATTATTTATAAAATAAATTCATTATTCCTCTATCACCTAGTCATATCATTTAATGCAAAGAATTTACAGAGACTCCATTAAATATTAGGGACACCAGAAGCCAAGAAGGAATTTATGTATTCAACCTCTTGCTGAAGCATATATTGAAGGGCTGGGGAGGTAGTTCAGGGACAGAGTGCTTGCCTAGCTTGTGGCCCTGGGTTGAATCTCCAGCACTGCACAGACACAAAAAGGATATATTCCTCATTCAGCAAATATTTCATCAGTGTGTACTATGTGCTAGAAGACAGTACCCACAGTGTCTGAATGCCTAAAATATAATCTTATAGAGGAACAGAAAACCAGTTTACAAAAAGCAGCCTCCTCCCTTTAATAACCTTATCCTTCCACATATGCTTTGTCTTCATACTTCCTCTTGCTTAACAGTTAGTAACTCCTACTTGGGCCTCACATTTGTTCTTTGCCTGGCTTCCCTAATCCCAAATAGTGAATGATCTGTAAACTAATATACTGAATCTTTTATATAACAAAGCTCTCTGTGTAATGCAAATAATCACTCTATAATTCAGTCATGTTGTACACAGGAATTTTCATAAAGTGGCTTACCCCAATAATACGATGAAGCATTTTTCCCAGGAAGTAAAAAGGCAACTGGGACATGCTGAAAAGAAGCCTGGATAATGGATTAGCACAGGTGGGATGTTGCTGATCTTCCTAAGGGTATTTCTCTCTGCTGATCTCTTCCTTCCTGTTTGCTTTTGATAGATGTTAAGGGTTAAATAGGTAACCTGGGAATGATTCATGTGGAATTGAAGGTCAAAATTTCTTGAGACAGATCCTTTCATTGGACTACGGATAGATAATCTCCAAAAACAAAACAAAACAGACTGGGTATGGGATTTCTCCATCAATTCTGAACATTAAATCAACTAATATAATTTTGGTTTTGGTTGTGAAGAAACTATTCTATTATACTCTTTCAATTCACAAACATTACTTTCCATACTTTCTATACTGTTCCAAAATCAAACCATCCAAATACCTCCTTGAAAGAAGACATTAGGAAGGAGCATTTCAGCTATGGAGACTTACATGTAGTTACTTTAAAACATTGTAAATTCCCCCCTGTCCTTGAAATGCACCATATAAATATTGCATTTGATCCTTAACTTACACTTCATAAATAATTTATTTCAAAAATATTCCTCCATCAGACCATCAGTTGCTGAGGTGTTCAGTTTTCAGGGAAAGCATTTATTTACTGCATGAGCTGAGGAAGGCTGGTAAAGACTTGGCTAAAAGCTCCACATGGAGCAAATTATGGTAATTGCATTAATGCTCAAATCCACGATGCTCAATGTTCAAATCTGCTAAAAGGTTTTGTGCTATATTGCCCACATCTTGACGGGCAATGAGGCCACTGGAAATGCTTAACACTTCACAGGGAGACTTCCGAGACTCATTTTTCATAATTCCAAGAACTGCAGAAGAATGTCTAGAGGTGGCTTCAGATCAGTTTTTGAAAGTTATAACTGAGAATAAACAACCTCACAAACTTTTTCTGCTTCACAAAGTTGAGACTGAAACTCCAAGTTCAATGCCCAGAAATGGAAACCAAATCATACAATTAATTTTGATAAATGGGTAAGTTTTCATCTGTGTGGGGCAATATTCTGGTTAATGATATGTCTCCTCTGGACATCCATTAAAACCCCATTAACTTAACAGGCAAAATGTAATAAAATCATGCTGGAATTATAGACTTTTAATGAATATTTCTCATAGGTACTGTTCTATTAGCAGAGCTAATATACTAATTAAACATGTACGTTGTGTGAGGTGGGAAAAAAGAAGACAAAAATGTTAAAATAATCAGAAAATTAGGGCTGAAGTTGCCAAAGATTCCACTAAAATCTGTAAGGACCCTTACAGCTTTTAAAACCAAGAAGCACCAACCTCCTGGTACCAGTCATCTTGATCATTAATTTATTCACTTGCTAATCGCATAGTAATTAAACTATAAAAATATGGCATGCCTTCTGCCAGTACTTGGAACACAAAGGTAAATAAGTGAAAATCCTTGTGCCAAAGAGCTCGCAGCCCAATACAGAATGAAGATGTGCAAACAGGTAATCAAAATTTTGTAATAGAAGCAATGTCTAACACACCTCAGGAAACAAGTAACTTTGGGAGGATATACAAATTTTTAAAAATCACTAAGTAATTTGGATAGAAGCATGTGTTCCAGTTAAATATTAGTTCCTTCTAGTCCCTCCCACTAGGAGGGTTTCAGTTCTGACATCATTTATTGGTTCTAGGTTAGATGAGGTCTCTCATCCTCCTCTGTAAACAGTCTAACAGTGCCTTTTCAGTAGTTATGAGAATTACATGAGGCAAGGTATGTGAAACACAGAAGGGAAAGGAGAATCAGCATTCATTCACTACCCACTACAGGCACATGACAGATATTAGGTGCATATCAGAATACAAGGTTAGAGCCGGATTTGGACTCATCCAAAACTTGGATTTATATTCTGCTTCCACCACTGGTGAACAGTTCAACATTGGTGAGGTGTGCAGGCCTTTTTGAACCTTGGTTTCTTCAGGTATAGAACATTGCTATTAATATGGTTTTGAAAATGTAAAAAGAAAATGGTAGTAATGCAATAGTATCACATCTAGGAATTAGTAAACTATTTTTTTTTAATTGTTTCCATTGTCATTCATAGACAACAGCACGGAGGCAGAGAAACATTATGAGACTTGGCTGAGTTAACACCATTAAGTACCTAGTTCCCAGGTTCAGTTAAACTCAACTTGCCTATAATATCTCCATTTTAGGCCATGAAGCCCTTTACCTGACACTGTGGTCCAACAGTTCTTCGGGAGCTCATGGAGAGCCTATAGAATACCAGGTTGAGGACTTAGGACTCAGAACCCTTTTTAATCACTAAAGCATCAGTGGTTGTATGCTATGGTCTGAATGGGGACCCCCATATTCATATGTTGAAGCTCTACCCCCTGATTTAACTATGTTTAGTGAGAGGGCCTATAAGAAAGTAATGAAGGTTAAATGAGGTCATATGAGTGGGTACCTGATCCAACAAAATTAGCATCCTTGTAAGAAAAGACACCAGAGTTCATTCCCTCACAGAAAGGACAAGTGGGCACAGAGGGAGATGGTAGTTAACTATAGGCCAAGAGAAGAGGACTCAAGATGAAACCTGCCATATCAGCATCTTGATCTTAGACTTCTCAGACTCCAGAAGTGTGAGAAAGAAGCTTCTGTTGTTTGACCCACCCAGGCTATGGTATTTTGTTATGGTAGTCACAGCAGACTAAAGCATTGGGATCTCTTTGCTGCACTTTTCTCTTAATTCTCACCATCTACTGATCTAAATTATTGGGCTCATGCCGCACATTCAGTCAAGAGATACTTACCAACATCTTTTATACCAACACAAGGGTAGGGAAGATACAGTTTCTGTCCTCCAGGTGCTTTGTTTCTCTTTCCTGTTTGGGTATCCACTTCCCTTATTAGGTCTGAAGCACTGTCCAAACTGCTGGTCTGATTGGAAGGAGTCCTGATACACCATATGATGGACAACTCTTACACCAGAAAGGTAAGAGTTTGGCGGTATTCCTTAGCTGTAGTTCCAGTTTTTGGCTCCAAACAGTATTAAAGCCAAGCATTTTTAATACCAACCACCATATGATTTAAATTACTGATACTTTATTAGGCACTGTGAAGTTGTACCAACTTATCACACTACAACCCCACTATACTCCCACCCTGGTCTCGGCATGGACACTTGCCCCAGTCTAGCTCAATTATGCTCTGGGTACTGAATACTGGAGTGCTGCCTAATCCCAGTGGAGGTGATCTATATAGCTACATTATTTCCTTTAGTCTAGTATGTCCCCAGAAACCAAGGACAGAGTCAGACTCAGATCTTAATAGTAGGTAAGGAGCTGGACCTCAATTTTCCCATTTGTCAGATGGGAATCATGAAGCAAATAGATTTGTGGGGACCAAGTAACATACTGTACATAAAACACCTAGCAACATGGAATGAGGCTGATGATTAATAAATACTGACTTGCTTTCCTTCTTTCTTACCTTATTTCCAGCACCGACCTTTCTCTACTACCTTAGATACTGAGATGGTTTCAACAGAAACCACAGAAATTCCAGCAGAGCTCTTTCTGCGTGCTTACCTGGCTTTGTTCTTTTCCCTAGATAAAGCTATTATTAATTGAATAGATCATAGACAATATACCAAGATTAGGAAAGTAGATTCTACTTGCATTCTTTATGTTTCTACTCTATATACTTGACTTTCAAAGAGTAGTACTTGGATTCTACTCAGAGAAAGGTAGGTTGAAGTGATAACTGACTCATTTATCAAAGGTGGTTAGAAATCACAGCAGCACTACTAGCTATTTGCTAATATTTAACACCACACTCTCAAGATTTAATGGTCATATGGATGGAAACATCCAACCAATCACTTCATTTTTCCAGCCACTTCTGAAGCCTACCAGGACTTTCTGAATAAATGCTGGTCAACAGAAGAAGGTTAGATATGAGCTTATGGTGCCCTCAGAAGAATGCATGCATTTCCTTTGGTCCTCTTTAGTCTTCCTTCTTGCTGGCTAGGAACCAATGACAGCTGAAGAAGTTAACTTGGATCTATTGTGGGAGGTTCTGCTTGGAAAATGGCAGAACAGCACTAATAGCTACTTACCTTTATTGTACTCCCTAAGAGGGAAATACCTTCTTACCTGATGACAGCTTATTAGAATTGTAAGCAGTAACTGTAGTTTGTACCCACGAACTGTGAAATGACCTTGTAAACTTTAAACTATCAATTATCATTGTCACATAACCAGGTGAAATCCTTTCACCAGGCAAACACACCCTAGTCACTCACATCACTATCATCCAGTTAGCACACACAGAACTGGGAGTATGGAAACCTGAAGGCATTACTCAGGAAGCATTGGTTCCCATTCTATTTTCTATTTTTTTCTTCATTTGTCTAATTTTGATCTTATCAATAGCCTTGATTGTCCCTGGAGCCTAACTTATATAAGTATTTTCCTACTACCACCTAAAAATGATCAACAGACACCCCTTTGATTATGCTTTCCTCAGTTGTTCCATTCAAAGATCTTCCTCAGTCCAGTCCAACTTCTACATTTCAATGCAGATTTTCTCAGTATATATCTCCATTTAATTCACATAAATCCTGAGAAAAGGTCTACAGTTATAACCTAACTTTCATAACTGACTCATTTTGGAAAACTCAGTCTTAGAAAAACTGAGTTGATTTCCTACATTTTAATAAAAAACAAAAACAAAGAATAACAAAACTCCACCAACATCTTCACATATACATACAGATGACCCATTCTCCAGATTTTCTATTTTTTACCTATTTTGCTGTAATTATCAGCAACAAAATCTTCTAAACCAATCATCTTCCAGAAACTGTCATCCCAGCCTTTGTCAGCTGAGTAAGTCCATTTGCACACCAGGGAGCAGAGAGACCTAGGAAAATGAGAGAGAAGAACCAATAACATGAGCTAAGTTTCCTTCATATTTTGCCAATACCTGCCTAGATAGTTGCAGTAGTAATGAGAAAGTGAAATAAACCAAAGTAATTATGCATCCCTGTTTAAAGTGAAGGTCTCCATATACATTACCAATAGCCCCTTTTTTCACTTTCAGAAGTCTCAGGCCTTGGTTTGGATCAAATTCTGTACATGAATATTTCCAGTTACATCTATACTTATATGACATATGTGAGAAAATTATAAATCACAACATTGATTAGCTGCTTAACAAAACTAAATTAATTATTATATTTTAAATTGACTGGTAGTTGTAGCTATGTTAAAATTTGCTCCTCATCATTTAGAGATATTATTGAAATACTTTTGTATCAGATGATGTGATAGTTTGGATTTATTTCAAAATAACATGGAAAAAGAAAGTGAATAGGGCAGTCCTTGTTCAAGTTGTTGGCCATTGGGGCTGAGTCATAGTTTCATGGATGTCCCTTATACTTCTATGTATACTTTTACACATGTTCAAGTCTAAAACATTTTTTTTAAAGAGAGAGAAAGCTTTTGGCTTTCCTCCATTTAGTTGTGTATGTTGTGCTGGGGATCAAACCCGGGTCCTTGTGCGTGCCAGGCAAGTGCTCTACCACTGAGCCACCTCTCCAGAAACCTAAAACAATTTTTAACAGGAGGAAGACCTGAGTACTAGAAGGTGTTATCCTTTTCAACTTCTTTTCTCATCAAGTCACCTTTAATATTTTACATTCCATCAATGAAAAAATAATTTAAATTTCTCTGGCAAAAAGGCATGTTCTTAGATACTTCTGTGTCTCTGACCTAACACTACTAGTTTCTAAAACTCTTCCTAGTTCTTTGCTCTGATGATTCACACTCTCACTTTAGTTTAGGCTGAAACTCCAATTTGATTCCTTTTCTGAGGTCCTAGAGTATGAAGTATATCTTCTATCATTTCCTTTATCACACTGTTTAATTTACTGCTTCTTTACATATCTTCCTGATAATCCTATTACCTTCCAATCTGTTTTCCATATTTTGTCCAGAGGAAACTTTATAAAATAAAATCTGTTACATCAACTGCTGATTAAATCCCTTTAACTGACCCTTCATGAAATGGTTGTACCCAGCTCTGTTTCCTCTCCTCCAATCCTACCCTTGCTTTTTCATTCTGCAATACTGAATCATTTGAAGTTTTGTGTAGCAGGCCTTGCTTTCTCTCTCTCTTTTTCTTCCTGGGATGAACTTCTCCATTTTGCATCTAACTCCTAGTTAGCTTTCACAAGCCTGCTAAAAGTTTTTCCTTTCCCAATGAAGGAAATTCTGATCCAAAGCCTCTTTTCCAAGTGCCAACCTAGATGTACCCTTGTCTTATCTTTACCAAAGTAACTGTTCGTGTCTGTTCAATGCTCCTTCTCTACCAGTAAACCAGCAACTGCTTTAATGCAAAACCAGTCTGGCTCATCTCTATATTGACAAATGAGTCTCTGCAGGCACATAAGGAGCCACAATGAATACTGGGTGAATGGAAGCATTAAATAAATATATTTTATCCACCTCGCCACAGGTAAATGATAAATATGGGGAGGCCGCAGACATAAGCTTTAAGATAAACCAAAGTTATTTCACAGGGCCAATAGTCTAGCCACATCTCATTTAGGCATTCACACAGATTTTCCCACTCACTCACTCCTCAGTATTCAGTTACTATGATCATGGCACTCACTAGGTTAGCCTCTAGGGACAAATGTTATGCAAAAGATCTGGTCCTATGCTCTTATAGAAGATGAAAGTTTGTTGGGGAGACTGACATTGATCAAACAATCTCACCTAAAATTTGATACTAACTAATAACTATAACTGTTCTAAAGGAGATAAAGGAGAAAAAGAGCCTTCAGTAGGAGAATCTGCTGTAATATGGTGACAGGAGTAGGATGGTGGGTGAGAAAGTCCCAAGGAAACTTCTATAGAGGTAATGACATTTATTGACACCTAAACTGAAAGCAAAAAAATGGTATTGATCATTAACGATTTTTTTCAAATGTGGCATAGATAGCAGAATATATTGGGCTGTGCTTATTGGCACTCACATATTAAAGGAGAGTTGGCACCAATAGAAACCTAATGTATATCTACTAAATGATTATTTAAGCGAGACCATTAATTTATAGAGATGGCAGCCAACTAGGCAGGCTGCTTTAAAGAGTACACAGTGCCTGAAATTTCAATTTTTTTCATAACTGTGGTAGTCACAGGAAAGAGCAAAACTATGGTAGTGTAAAAGGATTTTTTCCAATTACCTAAGCACATGGGACAACTCCCAAATGCCTTTTGTACCTCTGCGTTGACTGTTTCTCTCATCTTAATTAATTATTGCTCCTTTCACTCATCTTGTCCACTTGGAAAACTCCAAAAGTCATCTTGATGAAACAGTTCTAATGTTACACTTCTATGAAAGTTTGTCCAAAGCCTTTAAGCTAAACCCATGGCTCTCTCCTTGGAAGCACCACTGTAAGCTGGAAATACTGCACCATTGTTCTTAACAGCTGAGGGGAGTTATGTTCATGGTTCACATCTTTACGCCTCCATTCTCCCAGATCTTTTGACATGTATCTATCAGAAGATACCTCCTCCTTCTGTCCCCTGCACTACAGGAAAGATCTTTTTTCTTACCTCTGGACTAGATTCTGGTGCATGACTAGATTTGACCAAAAGAATGAGGCAGATGTGACTACATGCTATTCCTAGTTCAGGCCTGAAGAGACTTTATGAGAAGATCATGCTGGGCTGGCCCATTAGTCTCATTAAGAAGATCTGAGACATATGGACCACAGCAAGGACCACTTGGGCCCAATCTGTGTTAGAAAGCCCTAGGTAGTCTTGGATCAACTTGTATCAGTCAAGCTCCCAATGAGTCTAGCTGAAATCCAAAGAACCATCCATCAGAGCAGACTAAATAAGCTGTCCACAAGTCAATAAATCATTTTGGGGCTAAATTACTGAGTATTGGTTGTGGTCTGCAACCAAAATATAGTTACCACTTCATAACATAAGTAAAACAGTCTTTCCAATAAGGGGAAGAGTAGGAATACCTCATTCCTCATTCCTCACAGTTAAGGCTAATTAGCCAGAGAGCATCCTGCAGTGAAGGTACTCTCTGACTGAGCCTTGGAGGCAGGAAATTTTATGGCTTCAGATGCCTCTGGAAACTCCATCCTCCCTACAGATCATTTAAACACAATTGAGGTCCATTTCATTTGGGTCTCTTTAAATCAAACTAGTGAACATGTTTGTGCTTTTAAATAGCAGAATTGGCAAAGTTTAGAGAATGCATCTGAGGCTATAGTTCCTCCCAAAATCTCTAGGAGAGCAAGAAAGTATAGGACTTTATCTTGTCAGTGAGTAAAGACAAGGTACGGGTAGCAGAAAAAAGGGCCTGCCTCCATCCTAGCTTTTGTTAAGACCAGGCTATAAGATAGGGGTAAAGCAGAGGAGTCGTGGGAGCAGGAAGTAGTCAAAACGGGGAGATCCTAGACTAGGATCAGCCTTAACTTACTTTGCTTCCAGCCCATTATGCTTAAAGTAGAGATAAGTGCTTCAGAGAGTCAGGGGTAATACTGGCAGATTGAGGTGCTTCAGAGGGCAGATAAGGGCCCTGTTTCTGCCCTGGGACCTCTCAGAGAACAGAATACTCCACTTACATTTGGTCAGGTGTTAGCTGTCAGCCAGAAGGCAAGAGCAGGAAGTAGTTACTTTTACCTGCTTTCAGATTTACTAATGTCAAACAGACCCTAAAACCCTACAGGAGGGTCAAAAGAACACAGGACTATGAGCAGGCAAAATAAAAACAACACCTAATTTAGGAGTTCACCTGAGAGAAGATCCCATAAGAAGCAGGTCCCACTGAAGTGAAAATGAAAAAAAAAATTGTGAAAAAAAATCAATGATGGAAGCTAGGAGAAACCAGGAGATGAATGCAAGAAAGACTTTCTAAGGTAAGGGATCAGGGAACGGGAAGAGGGAGGTAGAGGGATGTGAGGGGGATGCTGAACAAATTGTATTGCTGTATTGTGTGCATCTAGGAATATATGACAACAAATCCCAACGTTATGTAAAACTATAATGCACAAATAAAAATATAAAAAAAGATTTTCTATAACTAAAAATACTGGTTTTGAATTTAAATTTAAATCTTAACATCTCTACATTAGAGATAAAAAAATTTGAAAAGAAAGAAAGAAAAATTACTGGTGCTGATGAAAAACTCAGCTTAATTTTCTGGATGACCAAGTGAATGAATTACCTTCCTACAAGTAGCAAAAGCACAAAGAGATGGAAATAACAAGGGAAGGGATAGAAGGCTTAGAGAGAGATGTAGCATTCTAACATGAGAATAATAGGAATTCTGAGGGATTTTCAAAAAAAGAACAAGACATAAGAACAGGACAGATGAGGGAGATATTCTAAGTAAATGAATACAGCACTTGGTATTTTATTATGCTGAGCTAAAATAAGACTTAAGCCTGCAGATTAAAAGTCTCATTAAGTCCAGGAAATAAATGGAGGAAATACTTGAATGTCAAGAGTCAACTGAAAACTATACCCGCTCCCAGACAGAAAGATAAGTCACTTACAAAGGCGAAGGATTCAGACTGGCTAAGTTCTCAACTATGACTCTGGAATGTAGAAGACATTGGAATACTGTACACAGACCATTAAGAAAAACTGACTCAAGAATCCTATACCCAGACAAAATACCAATCAGCTGTCAGGACAAATCAAGAACATTTTCAACATGCAAAGATTTAAAAAATAATCTTCTCATATATTCTTTCTGAGGACAATACTTGAGAAAGAATATAAGCTAATATCAATTAATTTACAGGAGGTATCTCAACATATAGGAAGTTAAATAGAGGAACCAGTGGGACTGACACACATTCATATCCATTCACTCTCTGTCATACACTGATGTATGTGGATATATACACATGCATATGTATATATGTGCACTGAATGCAAGTGTGTATGTGTGTATATAAATATATGCTTGAACACATGCATAGGTGAACATATATATATATATATATACATATACATATATTTAAATATAAATGGGTGATGATAATGTAAGCAGAATTTAAAATATTGAGTATTCTTGAAGTACAAAGGCCTAGTATATTATAAGAAAAACTTGAGTAAAGCCTGGAACTGAAAAATATTCAGTAAAACCTCACGATCATAACCAAGGTAAGGGGTATGCCTTAGTTTGTTTTATGTCGCTATTATAAAATACATTATACTATGTAATTTGTAAAGAAAAAATATTTATCACAGTCTGGAAGCTGAGAAGTACAATATAAAGTGCTGGCACCTGGTTAGGACCTTCTTACTGCATTAGGCCATGGCAGAAGGCAGATGACATACCTTAATCTGTTTATGAGGGCAGAGCCTGTATGACCTAATTACCTCTTACCAGGCACCAGTGTTGGGAAGTGAAGCCTAGCAGAGTACACAGAGAAAAGTAGCTTGGAATACATATGTACGTTTGACCAGAACATAAGGTTCATGTTGGTTATAAGAAATGAAAAATCAATCACTAAGGTAAATAAAAAGTTTAGTAGAACCCTCAAAATAAATGGGACAAAAGGAAATAAAGGAAAAATTCAAAAGGCAGTGAAGCTACATTAACCCAAAAAGAAAAGGAGTAGGAGGGTGATATAATATAAACAAAAAACAAAATTCAAAGGGAATAAAATCAACTATTTCTGTACTATTTCAAATATAAATGGGCTGAATTTCACAATGTGAAAAAAATAAGAATGCTCATACTGAGTTAAAATTAAGATATGTCTTATTTATGATACAGATTTTTTTAATGTGATAGTATTTTTTTTTAAAAAGTGTACAAAGAAATAGTGAAAACAAAGAAAAACTTTTAAATGGGACAATATCAAATTAGCATGCAAGATCAAAGATATTAAACAAGACAAGAACACTGCATAGTGACAGAATCCTCAACTCAAGAAGGATACTACCACTCATAAAATTTTATGAACCAAACAACACAGTATGAAATATAAAACAAGAGCCTCTGGAAATTAAAAAAAGCACTTAATAAAAGATAAGACTAAAGATTTTCTCACATATTCAGAATTTGAATATCATGTAAACCATAAGAAAAATAATTATTGCTATGGTGGAATCAAAGGACATAAATGCAACCAACAAACTCATTTTTTATATATACATAGGAGGAGGAAGAGGAAAGAATATTTTGTAAGAAGGGAGTATATGGCTTAAGTGGCATTTAAAAATATATTTATGGTTTTAAAAGCTTTTATTGGAAATGTGGAAACATGAAAATTAATAATCTAAGTAGCAATTTAGGAAACTATGAAAAACAGTAATAGATTAAAATGAATGGAAGATTAACAAAGGGTGACAAAGACAAAAGCAGATGAAAACACACAAGATGGAAAGTAAAAATCAGTTAATCAATAGTCAGAACGTGGTTCCATGAAAAAACTGATAAAGCAGAAAAACTTCTGCCAAAATTGAGAAAAGGAGAGATAAAAGGCAAAAATGACAAATATAAGTGGAAAACAGGGTCACAGCCACAGAAATGCAGACATTAACAGAAAAAAATAAAAGGATAACATGAACATTATGATAGTAAATCCAGAAATTTAGATGGATGGACCACTGATGAGAAAAACAATTTACCACATTGGACTCTAAAAAATCTTAATAAACTAAGATCTTTAAAGAAATCAAACAAAATTTTAAGATGAGATGGCTGTACTAGAAAGTCCTTGCAACCATCAACAAAATCAGAGACGAAAATGGGGCTATCACCACAGACTCATCCAAGATACCGAAGATTATCAGAACCTATTTTGAAAACTTATACTCTGCCAAATTTGATAACCTCCAGGACATGGACAGGTTCTTAGACACACACCACATCCCCTCGGACATTTAAAACCTCAACCAACCTATCACAGAAAGCGAAATTGAAGCAGCAATCAAAGTTCTCCCAAAAAAGAAAAGTCCATGTCCGGATGGATATACGGCGGAATTCTACCAAGCCTACACAGAAGAACTAACACCGATCCTCTACAAGCTCTTCCAGGAAATTGATAGAGAGGGATCACTCCCAAACACTTTTTATGAAGCAAATATTACACTGATTCCAAAGCCCAACAAAGATACATCAAGGAAAGAAAACTACAGACCAATTTCCCTGATGAACATTGATGCAAAAATCCTTAATAAAATTTTAGCTAATCGGATACAAAAGCACATTAAAAAAGACATTATGATCAAGTGGGCTTCATTCCAGGAAAACAAGGCTGGTTCAACATATGCAAATCAATAAATGTAATTCACCACATAAACAAAATTAAAAACAAAAATCATATAATCATCTCAATTGATGCAGAGAAGGCATTTGATAAAATTCAACACCACTTTATGCTCAAAATTTTGGAAAAGATAGGGCTCAAGGGAAGATACTTTAACTATGTCAGATCCATTTACAACAGACCCATAGCCAACATCATCCTCAATGGAGAAAAACTGAAGGAATTTCCACTGAATTCAAGTACTAGACAAGGCTGTCCGCTCTCCCCACTATTGTTCAATATAGTCCTTAAAACTCTTGCCAGAACTATCAGGCAAGACAAGGAAATCAAAGGTATTTGTATAGGAAAAGAGGAAGTTAAGTTATCTCTATTTGCTGATAACATGATTCTATACCTAGAAGACCCATTAACATCAGCCAGAAAATTCCTAGAACTTATAGGTACTTTCAGTAAAGTAACTGGCTACAAGATCAACTCCAGTACATCACTAGCATTTCTTTACTCCAGCAACAAATCCGCAGAAGAAGAAGTCAGGAAATCTCTCCCATTCACCATCACTTCCAAAAAAATGAAATACTTGGGCTTTAACCTTACAAAGGATGTTAAGGGCCTCTACAAAGAAAACTATCAAACACTAAAAAAAGAAATTACAGAAAACCTGAGTAGATGGAAAAACATTCCATGCTCATGGTTAGGCACAATCAATATAATCAAGATGGCCATTCGACCCAAACCCCTACACAAATTCAATGCAATCCCCATCAAGATACCTATGCCATTTTTCACAGATGTAGAAAAAGCATTTCTCAAGTTCATATGGAATAACAAGAGACCCAGACTAGCCAAAACACTACTGTATAGAAAGGAAGAAGTAGGGGGTATCTCCATTCCTGACCTGAAATTATACTACAGAGCCGTAGTTGCAAAAACAGTATGGTATTGGTATCAAAACAGAATCGAGGATCAGTGGAACAGAACAGAAGATCCAGAGACAAACCCCCATATCTTTAACTATTTGATATTTGATAAAGGGGCAAAAGCATAGTGTGGAAGAAAGATAGACTGTTCAACAAATGGTGTTGGACAAATTGTACAGCCATGTGTAGGTAGCTGAAACTAGATCCTTATCTTTCGCCCTGCACAAAAATTAAATCTAAATGGATCAAAGACCTGGATATTAAGTCAACAACTTTAAACTTACTTGAAAAAGAAGGAGGGTCAACAATACAGCTTATAGGAGTCGGCAGCCACTTTCTTAACAAAACTCCTGTGGCTCAAGCTGTAAAATCAAGAATAAATGAATGGGATGCAATTAAACTAAAAAGCTTTTGCACAGCTAAAGATCTAGTCAAGAGCATCAAGAGAGAACCTACAGAATGGGAGAAAATCTTTGCCTGCTACACCTTGGACAGAGGGCTAATATCCAGAATATACAGGGCACTAAAGACACTAAACACCAAACTCACAAATAATCCAATCAGTAAAATGGGTTAAGGAACTTAAAAAAAACTTCTTTCCAGTGGAAGTGCAGAAAGCCCATAAATATATGAGAAAATGCTCTACATCATTAGTTATAAGGGAAATGCAAATCAAAAATTCAATGAGATACCACCTCACTCCTGTTAGTGGCAAAAATGAAAAATTCAAACAACAACAGATGCTGGAGGGGCTGTGGGAAAAGAGGAACACTGTCACACTGCTGGTGGAACTGCAAACTGGTTCAGCCACTATGGAAAGCAGTGTGGAGAATCCTCAAAAAACTAAGGATGGACCACCTTATGACCCAGCTATCCCACTCCTGGGGATTCTCCCAAAAGAATTAGAATCAGCATATTATAGTGATGTTGCTTCATCAATGTTTATAGCAGCTCAATTTACTATAGCTAGATTATGGAATCAACCCAGATGCCCCTCACTTGATGAATGGATAGAAAAACTTTGGTACATATATACAATGGAGTTCTACTCAGCCATTAGAGAAGACAATATTATGGCTTTTGAAATCAAATGGATGGAGAAGGAAAGAATTACGCTCAGTGAAGTATCCCAATCTCAGAGACTCAAGGGCCGAATGGTATCTCTCATCTGTGGAAGCTAGAATATATGGGGAAGCAGTATGTTAGACGGCTAAGCTAACAATGACTTCAAATTGTATGATTTTCAACACAATAGAGTGAAGGCTCCCTAGGTTACTAGGAGGTGTAAGGTGGGGGATGGGGAGAGGAGAGGGGGTAGGAAGAACTCCTAGGAGACTGGAGATTGGGAATATGGAGGAACCATCTCAGAAGCAGATGTCATTCCTCTAGGAGATACCCATTTAACAGGAGTTCTTCTGGGGGAAACAGCAACAGGGGAAACTCAAGCTAGGCATCCACAATTTGGCATTAGCCCTGGATAACTAAGTATATATACATTGACTATTGATGGTTTGATAATGTTTCCCCCTCAATTGTATCTCTATTTCCATCAAATAAAAAAAATTTTTTTAAAAAGTCCTTGCAACTACTCAAAGAGCAGATCCCTTGAAAGTATTTAGGAATCTAGAAGGTGGAGTGCTCACCACTTTATTTATAAGGCTGGGGTAACACACAATGAAAATCACAGATAGCATGAGAAACAAAAACAGGCCACTCCCACGTGATGTTTCAGCATAAAAGCTGCACAAGCAGTGACCAAATTTAATTTCTTAAATGTGAAAAAATACATCGCAAACAATGTTCAAGAATGTTTCAGTAATCAGAAGATAAATGAGTCAGTTTCACCACAGTGTTTTATTAAAGGAGAGGAAACTGATTGGAACATACTGAAGAGCGTGAAGTATCTGGTGAGGTTAACACATCAAGACGATGGCCCCTGCTGAGGTAGGAACAGAGGCTTCTGCCATGGTGGAAGAACAGACAATGCATTTTACCCTGTGCTAGAAGAGGAGACAAGCGAAAGGACCGCTGTGAGCCCTCAAGCAAGAGGCAGCACAGGAGACCACGGAACCAGTGAGGTGAGCAGAAGATCCCCAGGCTTTCTGATTGAAGATGCACACTACACCATAGCAAGGCGAGGGACCCCAAGGAAAGCTGAAGTGGCACAGGCTTCCAAGGAGGAGGTAGTCGTGCAGAAAGAGAATTCCCAGATTTTGAACTAGTCGCTTTCAATCTTTGTTGAATACTCAGACACCCAAGTTCAGAGAAACTCCATGACATTGGAAAAAGAATGCCTGGAAAGCTATGAGTTGAAAGTTCTGAGTTCACAAAGGGCTGGGAACCCTGAGTTATAAGAACCCAAGAACAAGTCCTCAGTGATCACTGGGGTCTTCAACAGACAGCCCAGAAGGTTCACAGAAGTGTGGCTGCACTGCCTGTGTAAGGGCTCCGCTCAGCTTCTCTAACACTTTAAAAAGAAGCCTCCAAAGGATGAGACCAACCCAAAGTACATTAACAGCTTACCAGAAAAGGATAGCTCAATGTTTCTTAAAGGAAGACAGTAACATGAAGACTCTCAAACATAAAACTGGAAATGCTGGAATCAGATAACAAATATTTAAAGAAAAAATGGTAGTATCTTTTCTCAATTTAGTAAAAGCTATCATCCCATGGAGTCAAATTTGGTGATAAAGAAAAGCACATTGAGAAATAGTATAATCCAACTTTTTTTTTTAATTTACAAATGGAAAAGAAAATCTTAAAAACAAGGGGATAAAAAAGATACATTAGAAAGGAAAAGAAAAAAAATAAAATCTAAAAACTTCACCAGGAGCAATGCCAGCTAGAAGGAAACTGAATGAAATCTTCACTGTGCTGAACAATTTTAAAATAAAAAAACTGATACAGAATTCTGTATTGAGAAAAAAAATCTTTGAACAATGAATGTGAAATACAGATTTATTCAGACAAATGCTGAGACAATTCACTTCCAAGAAACTTGCACTGCAAGAAATGTTAAAGGAAATTCTTCAAAAAGGGGGGAAATGATACTGATTGGAAATGCGGGCCCACACAAAAGAATGAAGAGTGTCAGAGGTGGTAAATAGGTGAGTGAATACAAGAGATACAAATTTTTCATTTTTAAATTTCTTTAAAAGATAATTGATTTTAAATCTTCATCTTCTAAAAAACTTATAAAAATGACCAATGGGTTTTGGGATTTAAAACCTACCTATAAACAAAATATGACAGTAATAGCACAAATGACAGGAACACATAAAAATAAATTATACGTGATGGGTATAAAATTACTTTAAGGTAAACTGATAGATTAAATATGCATATTATAAATCCTATAGGAATCTGCAAAAATGAGGCAAAATAAACTAATTTTGGTCTACTATTCTTTTTTTTTTCAAGAGCGAGAAGGACAGTAAGAGGGGGGGAGGGAGAGGGAGAGAGAGAGAGAATCAATTTTATTTAGTTTTTCATCTGGTTTTTGTTGCTCTGACAGTTATGTATGTGGTGCTGGGGTTTGAACCTGGGTCCTTGCACATGCCAGGCAAGCACCATAACTGCTGAACCACTGCTCCAGCCCCCTAAGCATTCTTTAAGTAACCTGGAGAAGGTAGGAAACAGGAAATAATTACACAGAATGTATGGAACAAATAAAAAAGTATATAGTAAGAGGATAGATTAACATCTAAACATTAAACGTAAATGGCCCAACCTGACCTATAATCCTGCTTACTTGAGAGACTGAGTCAGGAGGATCTCAAGTTCAAGTCTGGTGTGATAACTTAGTAAGACCTTGCTTCAAATTTAAAAAATTAAAAAGGCCTGGGACATAACTCAGTGGCAGAGCACTACTGAGTTTAATCCCCAGTATTACAAGATAAAAAACAAAAATTCCAATGTAAGGGCAAAGATCACAAGACTAGATAAAAATTAAAAATAAAACCCAACTATATACACTGTCTAAAAGAAATTACATTAAAGACACATGATAGGTTTAAGAGTAAAAGGATGAAAAATGACACCCTAGATAAATACTAATATTAGAAAAGCTGAAATGCCCATATTAACATCAAACGAAGTAGACTTCGTAACAAAAAAGGTAGCAGGGATAAAGAGATATATCACATAATGATAAAAGGGACAATTCACCAAGAATACTCATGGGTTAAAGAAGAAATTCTAATTTTTAGAATGGCAACGTGAACTCAGCTAAGGTTAATTTTTGTCTTTCTTTTTCCCATAACTAGCAAACATGCAATGTAAAACTGTACCCAAAATCAAGGATTCATGACAGTATTGCTGGATGTGGCAACTAAAGTCACCGTTGTCTTATACAGAGGTTTGCCTGAAATCCAGGAGTCAGCAGTTCATGTTAATGAATGGATGTGGCAGATGGAAGGGGTCTAAAACTGTGGGCTTATGTATATGAAATAAAGATGATAATAATTATAGTAGTTACCATCTTTATTTTTTTTAAATGTATTCATTCAGAATATACTTACAAACATATTAAGAGTTTTCCTAGGCAGGTAAAAGCCTGGAAACTCTGGGGAAAAAAATAAAGTGAAAGGGCCATCAAGACCCTAGCCTGATGAAGACAACACGAGGCAGCCTTAGCAAGAACAGGCAGAACTTGTGACTCTCCTGTTTATCCAGAGCAAGGCACATTTCAAAAGCACACGTCTGCTGAGTTCCAGGGCCTCATCATGCCCATGCATTTCTCCAACAAGACTCGATGAAAATGAAGTTGGTATTCGCGCATTATTTATGCACAGCTCACTGCACTGACATGGCCAGGCCCCCACTTTCAAGGGAAACCTTTTGTTCTCTGCTTGAGGAATGCAGAACCTGGAAAGTTTCAATCGAACAAGCTAGTGAATAACAGAATAATTAGAGCTGAGAGTAGGGATAAATTACCAAGAGATTCCTGGCTGCCGCCTCTGGTACATCACAGACTTACCATGGCTCTGTTTCTACACGCCATGCAATGTCCTGCACTACCAGCACTGAAGACACAGCGCACGGGGAGATACAATGACTGGAACTGGATTGCTAATTGCATCAACAAGGAGACTAAGAGTGCCTGATTTCTGAAGAAATACCACTGAATCAACTGGAGCTGCTTCTGTTAAAGAGCTGTCAGATTTCAGGCTCGTTACTATTGGCTCTGAACTTCATCAAGACGTGCTGACAGGACTGTGGCAGACTGAAATAATACACGCAATGATGCAACGCAGGGCAATATTAAATTGCCTGTTCAGTTAGACTTGCCGATAACATGGTTCAAACGTGGCCATGACAATATGGGCAGCATGAAAGAACTGAATGAAGAATCAAGTTGAGGGAGTTTTCCCATGCCCAGAAGAGAAAAAGACGTAAGGGTCAAAAAAACAAAAGATCCGAAAGATGCAACAAAATATTTCAAGATCATAGTGATGCCCTGGATTTGTGGATTTTGGATTTTCCCTTAAAAAATACTAACTAGAAGTAGTGTGGGAAAAGGAATGGATGAGGAAAGAAAACAAGGTCACAGCTTATTAAGGCTCTGTTACATGTGAAGCACTATGCATAGGGCTTTTAAATAGGTGACTGAACATGAAAATAAAGCTAAAAGGATTCATTTGTGATTAAAAAAAAAAAAGGACACAGAGTCTCTGAAAGGTTCAGTAACTCATTTGAGGTCATACCCTTAAGAAGGAGCAGGGCAGAAGTTCAAACTCTGCCCTGATCAACTTTAGTCTATACTTGCCAACTACAGGCTTATTCAGGCACTTACCAAAAGATACTGTAAGACATTACAAAGGCTAATTAGGCTCTGTGAAAGAGTGCAGTAAGTTTGAGATATTATTTGATTGCTCTGTGTTAGTTATGTGTGCATGTATGTCTGTCTGTCTGTCTTTCTCTCTTTATATGCTGGGGATTAAACCTAGGGCCTTGTGCATGCTAGTCAAGTGCTCTGTCACTGAACTAACTCGCATTCCTCTCCTTTTTAAATAAAGAAAATAATATAAAAATAAAAGCAGATGAAAAGATCACACATAACAGTAGTACAGTAGCTGCCTCAGGTTCCCTGTGAGGTTGTTCTGCTGAAAGTTGAGGTTTCTGGAGATGCCAAGGACACAAGGACAATGGGATGCTGCCTTAAGACATGAAGTTCAGCTATAAGTCAACTCATGATTAGTAAGAGTAAGCCACGAAAAATAATCATAAAAAGGCAAAAGGGCTTCTGAGAATCAGAGCCCATAGCAGCAAGCCAGCATTAAGAGGACTAAAAGAAAGCACATGTCAGTCAGAGGGACAGGGAGTCCACATGGGAGCAGAAGAAGAGGAGGCAGAAGAGGCAAGTGCCAGTGGGAGAGAGAGGAATGCTCCAGACTGCATGCAAAGGGCTGAGGGAGACAGCAGTGCACAACACACATCTCAGTCAGAGCCACGTGGTGCAAAGCTCCCAGCTGAGGGCTCCCTCAATGTGAACAGGAATGAAAGAGTCATTTGCATCCTTCCATCCTCCCTCCTTTTTCCTCTCCCTCAACAAATATTTATTAAGCTCTTTTTTTATGTGCCAGGCACAGATATTATCTCTTCATGGAGAGCCCAGCAGAAGAGAAAAATCCACAAAGGGCTTACTAAATATCTAATAGATACTATGTAGGGTAAATATAATGAAGCATATTATAGGGTTCCACAGAGCACATGATATCAAATAATACATGAAAATAGGAATTTATGCCTTCCTTAGATTCTTCCACTAAGGGGCAGAGCTACAGGGCCAATGATTTCCATTGAGCATTTCTCTGCTCCCTCAATTCTCAACGATAGTCCATATGGCTAAAGGTCATTTGACACCTCAGACCAGACCAGCCCTGTCCCTTGGGTCTGCCCTTGTCTTTGTGCCAGCTCTTCCTCCATTCTAATAATTTACAATTTCAGGCTTACTCAGGCTTCTTGGACTGGAGGCCTGATCTCAGCCTTTTGGCTCTGACTATCTGAACACTCATCATTTGCTCACTTTCTAGTTCTTTGAAACTTTTGGCTTCAGGGTCTCTCACTCTGGTGCTGGTTTCTTCTGCAAGGCTGTTTTAATTTTTTTTCTTTGCTGTGACCAAAAGACCTGACAAGAACATTTTAGAAGAGGAAAAATTTATTTAGGGCTCAGTTTCAGAGATCTCAGTCCATAGACAGCAGGCTCCATTGCTCAGGGCTTGAGGTGAGGCAGAACTTCATGGTAGAAGAATAGAGTGGAGGAAAGTGCCTCAGGGCATTGCAATGTGGAAGCAGAGACAGACTAAGCTCAGCTCACCAAATACATACCGCAAAGGTTATGCCCCAAGTGACTCATCTCCTTCAGCCACCCTACTTGCCTTTAGTTACCATCCAGTTATTCCCTATCAGGGGATAAAATCACTGATTGGATTAAGACTCTCATAACCCATCAACTCACCTCTGAGTCTTTTTACATTGTCTCACACATGAGCTTTTGGGGGATACCTCATATGCAAATGATAACAAAGGCCTACCATAGTATACATAGGAGGTTACTGACACCAAAACCTATTCCCAATAATAGCTATGTCCTAGCATAACCCACAAGAGATTGAGGACATGTGCACCTGTTCAATCTGTTTCAGAAAAGAGAATTTCCCAACTCTTTTACAAGCTGAAATATTAAAACACCGTTTTGAGTGTCAACCTATTTTGACACTAGGCTTGTTCTTAATCTTTATCTTCCATTGTTTGGTTCTAATGGCATCCCAGACTTGCCATTTGTGAAACTGAGCACTGAGCTGACCCAAAGTGAACTAACGTTCAAATATCAGTAATCCTGGGATCTAATACTACAGACAAGCACCAAAGCTGTTCTAAGGCAACTAGTTCAAAGAAAGAGAGAAGCAAGGAAAAAAACAAGTTCTCATAATAAATGGTCATTCAAGGCTGCTCTGCTTTGAAAAGACAATGTTGAACAGAGGATCAGAAAAGGGAAGACTCAAATGGCTCCTTCCCATTAGTCCAGTGCACCCATTTTGTTTGGCTCTTAGGTCCCTTTATGATTAACTTCTCATTTCTGGAACATCTGACAAGTAACTTCTTAACTTGAGAATACTTTCCAAGATAAGTAACTACATGAACAAAATAGAAAACAAATCTATTCTTGATCAACTAGACCTATCTTTATAGATTGTGTTAGTAATAACTACACTATTCTATAGTTTAGCACAGTGCCTAACATTCCATAAACACTCAACAAACATTCTGTACCTTTATCTTTCATGATTCATTGGCAACTCGGAGATAATGAAAGGCATGATTTCCCTCACACCAAATGTCTGAAACTGCTCCAATTTAGTTCAGTGAACCATTTGATACTTAAAATCCATGAGAATATTTGGTAGACTACATGCTTCTGATCTTCTTACCCTTACCATATTGGTTTATGATCTAGAAATGGTGCCACTGGTCTCCTATAGTGCAGGAGTTAGGAGCATGCTTGCTCTTTCTCAGCTCTCTTCAGCTACATGTGACTGAGGCCAACTCAGGATGACAATCCTTGAGTGGATGTCACTCAAGGTCAGTGCCCTTCTCAGGTATGATGCCAACTGTATAGCACTCCAGGAGCTGCACATTTACTGAGCTCTTGGAGCTGAGAATTTTAACACACAGGGATCTCCTTCTGACATAAAGTGGAGTCAGATTAAGGCTTTCCAAACAAGGGAAGGAGGCAACACATTAAAAGAGTTGATGAACCACAACTTCAGACCTGAAGATTTCATAGCTGTCAGGATGTTTTGCCTCTAAAAAAGGAAGGAAAGGATCAGAAACAGAGAAGAAAAATACCCAAACAAAAAGATGACCTTAAAACTAGGTTCTAAATGCCCTTCAACAATGAAGATCCAGAAATTAGAAGAAACAATGTAAGCTCTTCAGGAGCAGGATACATTCAGACTTGCTATTAATGTCAAAAACATAGCAATTTGGTGACTGGGCCATTTAACACATTCATAATATGTATAGTCTCTTTGGTATCAAGAGATGAATAGTCTTTCGGGGAGAAGAGCACCCCAAGATCACCCAGCTATATGAATAGAGCAGGAATCTGAACCCGATCAGCTTAGGAGTCCATGACCTTAGCAACTATACCAATGGTCTCAAGGAACAGATCTTCTGCACGCTTGGTGAATTTCACAGGTGAAATCTAAGACACTTGTGAGCAATGACAGAGGATGGGGCAGCTCTACCTGGAACTATTAAGGATGTTTCACCAAAGAGCAGAAGTCTATCAGGTAGACAAAGGCTGTAGGCAGGTAGATGTTAGGCAATAGATCAGAGTCAGTTCAAGTGTGAACTTGACTCCAGGGGGAAGGTGGAGAAAATCACCTCCTAAATACTCCTGTAGACTTTTAACTTCCGGCTCCTATCAGGAAGGCACTACTGAGGATGGTGATGCTATTGTTCAATAGGTGGATACCATCCCTGCTCTTCATTTTCTTCATCTGTTAAGGAGGATAACTGGAGTACTTGCCTATAAATCATTGAAAGATTAAGTATTATGTTAATTGTATAACATGTGCCCAATAAAAATAGTTATTTTTGTTCTCATTGTCTTCATCAACATCAAAATTACCATCATCTTTCAGCTAGTTTTGAGAAAGAAAACTCCAATGAAAATCTGTGGAAATGAAAACTTACTTCAAATGAAAACTTGCTTCAAGTAGGGTCTTTAAGATCCTACTTGAAGTTTTCATTTCCACAAATTTTATTGGTGTTTTTGACTCGAATTTGATGACTATGATCTGAACAAAATGCAAAAATGGCATAATCAATCCAGATCTGCTTTGCTTAACATAAAATTGAGTTGAAAATCAAACTTTTGATTCATGCTTTGAACTTAAAAATCCATGTAGGGCCCAAACTGTGCCCTCTTTGCACACTTAAGAGGAAAAACCATTCAGAGTGTTCTATCCATTTATGGAGTAATTCATTGACTCCCAAATTCTTGCCAGCACTGAGCATGCAGAGAGTGGGGTGGGGGGAGAGGGGCTAGATTCCTTCCCTGAAGAGTTCAGAGGGAGATAAGAAAACACATGTATTAAAAGAAGCACTATAAGCAGCATAAGACAGTTTTTTAATATGGGTATATATACAAAACTTTATAGAAGCGCAGAAGACTAGAGATGTTAACTTCCTGAGAGTTCTAGGAACTTTAAAGAAATTTCAGAGAAAAAAAAAATATCATAGCTAAGTTGTACATTCCAGGGAAGGAGGGAGACACAATACTAAGTTACTCATAGTTTGCCCATTCTCCATCTGAAACACATTTTTCAGTTTCCTGATGGTTCATGCTCCCATCTCATTGTCACACTCTGTCCATGGTCATGTATGCCTGACACACCTTTACCTTTCTTAATCTTGGCAAATATTAATCACTTTAGATGTCAATTGCTTTGAGAATCCATCCAAGGTTTTGTTATTTATTCCTCCGCTGTTTCACTGCTCCATATCGTAGCACTGCTTGCATTAAGACTGCTACATTATCTTTCTCCCATACTAGACAGCACACTAGAAATATCTTGGTCTTCCTAGTAAGGCTGACATATAGATGTTTAATGTCTGCTGAATCAGTAACTATCACTGGCATCTTCTTTAACTGCTACTACATATGTAAACAGTCATTTTACTCTTGCATAGACAATCTGCTTTGGATGGTGAACTGAGATCACCTTTGCAACCTGGTCCCTATGTTGAGTTTTTAAATGAGTTCCTATTAAAACAAACAAAACCACTAACAAACAAAAGGTATCAGAGGCCTCTGCTCAAGTATAAATCAACACCCTTGTTGAGCTAAATGAGGAAAGGAAGCTGCCTGCTTGATATCATTTTTAGTAATTAGGAAGAGGGAACTTATTGGGTTTCTTAAGTGAGAAACCATATGAAAACGTAAAAGTGTGCTTAGAGTATACCACGTTCTTTTTTTAATCTCTGTTAGAATTAACATGTGTTTTTCTAATTGAGAGCTCTCTTAAGACTTATTTATAAAGCAGATCTGGGAGGGGAAAAAAAAGTACATGGCCTAAATTCACTCTAGTTCCCTTGTGCATCCTTTCTGCTTCTTTTGAACCTTGCAAAGCAGTTTATAATGAATAAATCATGTCTTATAAATTAAGCAACTAAAAAACTGAGATGGGAATGGTTGATGGCATTGAAAAGATATCAGCATATATCACTTGGGGGTCATGGTCTTCCAGTTAACCCACCGGTCTGGCTAGACTGACTGAATTTAATGGTACGAGACACATTTCGAAGTACACCTGAAATCAGTGACCACTTACTAATCATACCAGGCCAAGTTTGTTTAGGCAAAAGACCAATAAGTTGAAAGAGTAGTGCTTGATGGCTTGGAAATTGAGAAGAAAAAGGAATGTCAGATGGAAGGAAGAATTACGCCTGGGTAAGAGGAGGCTATGGAATGATGGAATAGCCATCTTTAGGAAGAGAAATGTTTTCAGTTGAAGCATCTGTTTTTCGTTTCTAGGAAAGCTGAGAGCATAAATTTCAGTACGGAAGGGTTTAGGTTAACTGAGGGAAAGCTGCCTAATTTAGAGGGTGAGAAGATGAGATGACTTGGTGAGAGATGCCAGTCTTCTTTACCAGGATCCCCAAGAAAAGGAGAACTCCATTATTTCAAGGTGGCTGGGGAATTGTCTGGCTTGCAGAGAGGGGTACAGATTACACAGGTGACTTCCAGTGTTTTTATTAGTGTCATTAGTACTCTGGTTCAGACACTCTGCACTTCATTTCATTTACTGCAAAGCCAATCTGTTTGACCCAATGAAAGAACAACACTGAACAAAATGTTTCTGAGAATTTCAAACTCATGAAGAGAGGTATGTGTAAATTATGGTCTAATTTAAATAAAAACACACCAGCTTCCTTTCAAATGCCAATTTAGTGAAATCAATTGAGTAGCGATGATGAGCAAATTCTCCACAAAATGTCAGGTACCCAGAGACAAGATGCAGTCCCAATGTTTAGTCAACTGGAAGAGTCAAAATGAGTCCATGGATGACTGTGATAGAAGTCAGATACAGTAAGTAATATACAGGAGACACAGTCTCATGGAATCACAAAGAATACCTAGTTGGTCTATGTATTCCTAAGAATAATTTGGGCAAGAAATAGAATATGAGTAATAAAAATTTGTAAATCAATAAATGTTATAGACATTATAAACAATAGACAGAACATAGGTATCTGAATCATGCTCAGCAGCAGGGAATGGCCTCATTTAATCTGAACAAAGCTAGTTACACTGAAGAGTAAGAAAATTTGAAAGTTGCTTTGGGTCATGTAAATGACCCTGTATGTAAGGCTCCAAATCCAAGGCTAACGATAATTATGTTCAAGTCAAAATGAATTCATTTCCAATATTTTTCCACTCACCTGGAATAAATATTACCAGATTATGATATTTTTAAACAGAGTTACTTATATTTAAAAGTCACAATTTAGGCAATTAACTGATCACTGCCAAACATATGTAAAACATTTGCCCTTGCATCCACTGTAGCGGATCCATAAGGGATCAAGATGGGTTTGGATTGCCTAATGGAAGAAAAGAAAATGGGATAGTTATGACACTTTTAAGAAATAATTAAAAGTCTCTCACTATACACATCTGACTCTGAAAAATCTTTCCAAATCAGAAGCAGAGGAACACCAAATTTAGCTGTTTAAAAAACCAATAGCCAGCTGTAGTGGCACACTCCTGTAATCCCAGAAGTTTGGGAGGCTGAAGCAGGAGGATCACAAATTCAAAGCCAGCCTCAGCAATTTAGCAAAGACCTTAGCAACTTAGCAAGACTCTTTCTCAAAATAAAAAATAAAAAAGGACTGGGATGTGTCTCAGTGGTTAAATGCCCCTGGGTTCAATTCCCAGCACCAAAAAGCAAGCGAAGAAACACAAACCATTTTTGCCTAAATCTTAGATCTGGCTAATATTGCAGAATGTGTGAAATATTTGGGGTCATATAGTGAAATAAAGGAGGAAGTGACTACATTCCTAATGGCATCTCCCTCTCAAGTAACAGACTTCTTAAGATACTGTGTAGTGTGAAGGAAATGGAAAGAACTCTGGAAAGAGGCAGACCTAGAGCTATGTGACAAGACTTGGGCAGCTCTCAGAATCTCTGCATGTTCTCACATCTCAAGTGGGGGCAATAAACCTGGATTTAAAGACTTGTGAGGAACAGATGCACCATAGTTGAAGTAACCCCTGGCCAGTCGCTGACCCTTGCAGGTCCTCCACCAATAACAGCTAATATTAGCAACCATCATTGTTCTTCCTGTCAACTGGCCACATTTAAACACTCCCATGCACAAACACATGACTACAGACTTCTGAAATTTGTGCATCACACTTATGGAAAAATCTCCACATTAAAAGATCATTCATAGAACCCTGATCTCCCTCCCTGGCTGGGGCAGAGGCTACTTGGGAAGGGTAGATTTTACATTACTGCATGATTCTCTTGCTAGCCTGTAGCCTGGCTCACATTTCCTGGAAATGGTTAGTTCTCTTGAATTTTATACACCTCTGACTTGAGAAAGGATCTGAAATATTCATGTTCTTAATGAGATGTATGTAAAAACTCCAGACCAGAACACTTTGAGTTTAAATGTTCACCCCCTACCGTTCAATGAGAGCTACTGCTGCATATGCATATGTATGTCCAGGCATAGTCTCACAGTGAGTTGCACTTGGACAATTTGTAACAGCAGTGTTAGTATGCATTTTTTTCCCCAAACTCCTCCTTGAAAGCAGTCACCAGATCCATCACTTAGAAAATGGGAAGCAGGGCAGATCTTTTTATACAACATGCATCAGGATTCCATTGTATTCTTCTCTTTGCTGTTGTGTACATTTAAAATTTTCCACAATAAGAAACAGAAATGAATAAAAATATTGGATTTAATGATACATAGGTCACTAAATGTTGACCTCCATGACAGCCAACCTGAATGCCTGTTCTTCATTGGCCACAGAAGGAAGTAAGAAAGATATCTGCCCTCCTGAATCCAGGATGGAGCAGAAGAGGCCACTATTTAATACATGATTACACAAGTCTTACAACTGCCCAAAGGGCAGAATACCATGGAGCCAAATAATAAAAGGTTCCTGTAATGACTGCTTAGAGAGGGAACATCAAGTGGAGACTACAGGATAAAAAAGCATTGTCCAACAAAGAAGAGGGAGCCAGAGGGAGCGGTCAGTGTCCCAACCTGGGGACAGCCATGATGATCAAGGAAAGAACAATGTCATCTCTGAGTCCAGCACCACATTAGGTACTTTTAACAGATCTGATTTTTGTCTGACAAGAGTGCTGTTAAAGAGAAACAAAGTTAGAAAAAGTAAGCAATAAACACAAATCTGTACTGTCCAAATTATTCACTACCATTAAAAATGGCAATTTCTCTGCCAGATCCTCTAACCAATATCAAATAACAAAAATTCCCTTTTGTATGTCCTTACAATGAGAAAGGAATTAGATGACGTAGTTGTGTTGTGATTAGAAACCAGGGATGTTCTAGACTCAGTTATTTCTATCAGCAAGAAAAGCAATGGTTTATGTGGCAGTGCCAGGCTTAGGAAAGGTTGAATGTCCTCGGAAGAGCTTGTAGCCACCTTCTTCTTACTACATCTGGAAATGGGCCACTCTACAGTAGTGCCACCCTGCACCTGGCACATTTCCTGCCTGTAGTGATAGTTCTGCTCTGGGGCCAACAGTAGGGGTGTTATCAAAGCAAAAGCAGGCTTATCTCTGCTTCATGCATCTCCTTCATGGTTGAATCTCTGTCAGCAAATGGCTCCAAGCCTCCAGTGCAGGACAGTACTTGACCTGTGGTGATGGTGGACATGTTCACACATAACACATGAAGGCGGAAACACTAGAGGCCTGCCCCCACCTAAGAGCTGTAGGCAGCTGCTAAGGAGGTGGCCTCAGAATCTTGGGCAGGAGTCTAGGTGTGAGTATGAGGGACAGTGTGCCAGCAGGGGGTGACAGCCTGAGTTCTAGGTCCTTCCTCAGAGACAGATGGCAATGTCTAGCATTACTCCTCAGCTCAACCCCAGAATGGATTAGGAAGATGAGGCCTGTGAGCAGTGTCATGGGAGAGTTTGAGCAATCTTGCAGATGCCCACTTCCTCTTCAATCTCCTGGCTTTTGTCCAAGGGCAGTGGTCTTAGGCAATAGTCAAAAAAGATCACCCATGGGGTTATGCTGAGTCCTATTTATAACAGTAAAAGCCAAAGTACTTCTCCTTCCTGTGTAGTGACAAGATGAATGTGAAGCTCCTCACTGCCCTGCTGTTCAACTTCTCTCAGCCCCCCAAAGACAGAGATCTACAAAGAGCAACAGGCTGCCTATGCCAGGGACTCCCCTTCCTGGAGGAAACTCTAGGGATGTTGCAAAGAGTAGATTCAGGAATTCTTCACTCATTCACCCATTCCATCATCCATTCATTTCCTTGACAAATGTGCATTTAGTGCCTGCTACCCAGCATACCCATTGTACAGACATGAATAAGATGAGCATACTGCTGCTCTAGGGGCATGGGCAGAAGAGGCAGAAATTAAACAGCAAATCACAAAAATAACTAGATGGTGGTCAGTGTGATGGATGCAAGAAAGAGCATAGGGTGGTCTGCTCTAGTGCAGGGACATAGGATAGACTGCTGGGGGAGGAGGATCTAAAGTTGAAACTTGAAGGATATTGAAGAGACAGCCACACTAGACAGGAGGGCAGGGGGTTTCAGTTGGAGTCAGACAGAACATGGTCCCACTGAGGGCTGGTTAAGGGAATGTGGCTGGGAAGTATAAAGGAGGGAGGATGCAGAACCATGGGAGATTAGGAAGGAGGTACCGAAGGGGCCAAACATCAAGGTTTAGGCTCATGCTGGGCAGTGTGAACTCTGACCTGAGGTCTGGGTGGGGGAACAATGATGGGATCCCAGCAAGACGCTGTCATGATCAGTTCAAAGTCCAGCTGAACCTCTTCTTCCCATATGACACTGGGTGAGCAAATCTCTGAATGAATCTGCCCATGTGCTGCTTCAGTTGGTCAACAAACATTTCTTTCTATATACCTACTTTGTGCCAGCCACTGTCTCGAGCAATGGAATGTAGCAGTGGGAAGAAAATGTCCTTGCAGTCCTGGGGCTTATGCCAGGGGGTGCATCAGGCACTGCATGTGGGACAAGCAAGCCTATACGTGCTAGGTAGGAAATAGGCAAGTCACAAGGAAGACAATAACCAAGGAGGCCGTGTTTGAGCAGCATGGGCAGAGAAGGCCTCTGAGGTGACGATATACAAGCTGAGGCTGGAGATCCTACATCATATGCAAAGACATGGGCAAAGGGAAGAGTGATTGCAAAGACCTAGGGTAGCAAAGGGCTTGTCTCTCAGGACAAATGGAGCTGAGCACAAGGCACAGGAGAGTGAACAGAGCCAGGGAAGGAGGTGGTGTCCTGATACCTCAGGGCTTTGTTGGCATCCGAACATCACTGCAGGAACAATGGAAGGACTAGTGAGAGTCAATTGGGCAAAATTTCAAGGTCACTCTAGCTGCCATACACAGGAGATGCTGGAACAGAGTAAGAATAGAAGCTGCAACATCTACAAGGAGAATTTGTATATCCCTTTACCACATGGAGTAGCATGTTAGTTTTATTATTAACCAGCTACTGCTTCATAACCTTGCTACACAACCTCTCTATGTCTTACTATTCTTACCTATAGAATAGGGGGCGTAGTATCCCCTGCTCCACATGGTGCTGTTGTGAAGATAATTACATGTTGTCATCTAGGAAGGAACAGAACAGTGCTTGGCTGAGCTCTCAGGCAGCTTAGTCCTTTTCATTGTCTCGCTGTTCATTTCCTGTCCATCACCACTACTCAACTGCGCTCCCAGTACTTGTCTGCCCAGCACCTGTCCCAGTGTTTATCCTACGTACTCTGTCAAATAAGAGTTGTAAATTGTTGCCTAAAAATTTAAGTTTGCCAAGGACACAATTTGTTTTAGCTGAGACAGACTTCAAAATATATGACCATGAACATCTTTAGGCTGGCGATAAAGACTGAATGTCTGTGTGTGTCCAAAATTCCTATGTTGTAGCATAATCCCCACTGTGATGGTTTTTGGAGGTGGAACCTGTGAGTGGTGATTAGGTCATGAGGGATTAGTGACCTTAAAAAAGAGAGCCAAGAAAGTTCATTTGCTCTTGCTACCATGTGAGGACATGGAGAGAAGTCTATGAACCAGGAAGCAGGCCCCATTAGTCAGCAACTCTGCCAGCACCTAGACCTTGGGATTAGGCCTCCCAGCCTCCAGGGATGTGGGAAATACATTTAGGTCACCCACAAGCCACCCCCATTTCGGTATTCTGTCATAGCAACTTGACAGCTGGGTGTGCCTACCTCTGTTCCACTGATTCCCACCCCTCCTCTGTCTTGTCTCATGCATGTCAGAGTGTTATGTGTGTCCTATGTCTGCAGGCATGTGAGCTTGTGATCCCTAACAAACGCTGGGTGAACCCTTAAAGATGCACAAACACAAAACAGCATAAAAGCCACAAAATAACCTTCCTTCCTCTCTATCCAGTCCTGGCTGGAGCCGTGGACTGACAACAGGGTCTGACTTCCAATTTTCTCCATGTAGTCCTTCACCATGTACTTAACTGAATATCTTCTAGATCCTGGGATCTGGGAAATAAAGACAGAGAGACACAGAGCCCAACTTAATGGAACTCACAAGCCAGCACCCATGAACAATGATGCTACAGAGTTCTCTTGAATGCAAAGGGTGTATTGGGAGCACATCATATGAGGGAGTTAGTCTTTTGTACAGATTATCTTATTCTGTACATATAATAATCCTGTGGAGGTAGACAGGAGAAATAAGTTATTCTACTATGCAGACAATCAAGGGTCAATAAAGCTAAGGACATTGTCCAAAATGACACAACTAATAAATGTTGGATGTTAAATTCATGTCTCTTGTCATCAATAAAGACACAGCAGGCAGGGAAAGGTTAAGCCCCTTTGTGGTATAACCCATAAAGTTTTCTCCTTGCAGCATGTTATAGCTCTAGAAAAATAAAAGTGACATCTAGGCACTGAATAGCTCATGGGTAACGCAGCTGAGATTGGCTTAGACAGTGGGAAAATCATGACAACGGGGCTGGCAATGAATGAGAGGCTTGAGTTTCCAACAGAGTTCTTCTTGGGCTCTGTGTGTCACCAGTGACACATTTGGAAATAAAAAAGAGAAACAGGGAACAGAATGCAGCCCCAGCTCTGCCAGGAAATTTATAAAAGCATATTTTTGGTGAAGGCAGTGAGATTTTGTCAGGTGATGCCAGGCCAGACAGCTGATCTCCATGACATGGTGAGAGCTGCCTCCAGAGGGACCCTCTATGGAATTCCCTACAAGGCAATACCAGGGACTAAAACTCACTTCCTACAGGCAGTGGGATGCTATTGAATGATTTCAAATAGCTAAATAATATCAGATTCACATTTAAGGTTAAGAGAAGAGAAGTAAAGGAAAGACATCCAGATCAGTAACTCATCAGTAAACAGAGGCATTTGAATTAATGAGACACATGACAGTGTGGGGTACTCTTATGTCACTGAGGTATATGACCAATCTTCAATAACAATGGAAACAGTCCACCAACTCCTTTCTGTGATATTGTGAACTGAAAGATTAAAAAAAAAATCCATCTATCCACCCACCCACCCACACACATACTGGAGACCAGAGGAAACTGGATAAAACTTAAGAAAAAAATTTAAGAAAAGGGGACCTTATCAGAAACAATTGTCTATACAGACCACAGCTTGCCCCTGAAGGAGCCTTTATCTGGCCCACCCTTAAGTCTACAAACATATCCAACACATGCAAAAGCCATCCATGACTTCCAATGTAATATAAAATATCTCATTTCCCTTGGACTTTGCAGCAAACAAATGAAATTAATTCAGTGCAAGTATACAGGTGGGCATCAGCACTGCTATGAAAAATTTGCCAGTGGCTTCAGTATCACAGGGCAGAAAAAGTCAAGTAATTATTTTTCCCTAATTATGGCTAATTCTTCACAAGTTAATTCTTGGCTTCTCTTAAATGGGCCCAGAAAATTTACTATTTACGTGCAAAACTGAAGATACTCGACCCAGCAGCTTATGGCCTAAGGTTTATTCCTTAATACTTCTTAAGGAATGAGGAGGGGGTAGGAAGTAGTATTTTGATTTAGGTACCATTTAGCCAAGTTGAGAGAAAAATCTCTCTTCAACTCTGAAACAGGATTATGTAGCTATTAAAATTTATTGGACACAATTCAAGCAAGGGTGTTGCATGAAAAGAATCAAAGAAAAATCTATAGGCTGAGTTCAGAAGGCTGTAATAAAATCTGCACCTGCTGTCATTCACTTTTAGCCCAGATCTCCCAAGCAGCTCATATGTAAACCAGACAGGCCTGACGCCTAGCCTGACTGATACTGGCCTATTTTACCTATCAGCACAGAGTAAAAAATATGTATACAAGCATATGTGCACACCTTTGTATACATGGGTAGACATGCATGGGTGCTGGAAATAAAATGTGAGAGAAGGAACCCAGTGGAGAATTTGGGAGTGGTGGAAGCAAGACAGCAAACCTTGCCAGCAATTTACTTCAATCTAGAAAATATGGATTCCAGGTTACTTTATATTTGCTATTTACATGATTTATTTTCAAGTCTATTTTAATCAAATCCCCAGAATTAATAGTTTTCAAATAAAGAAACAGCACCAAATGAGCTCAGTTGATTAGAAAGGGAAATTTACCCAAAGGAAAACATCCAGAGACGAAACTATTAAAGTACTAATATTTCACTAGCCTCTGAAGATCTCTACAATAACATCTATTTTCAGTCTCTATATGCATATTTATTATTTTTTGACTTTTAAGTTTCTAAGCTAAAAAGAAAAACGCAATTATTGAAATTAATTTTATGAGGGCCACCAAGGGATTTACTTCTCTACAAGTCTATCCTGGGTCACCTGTTAGGCATACCACTTCTCATTAATCTTTTACATTCAGATGGGTCATGCATTTGATTGAATGTACTTTCAGTTTTCATGAAACTGAAGAAAGTGGTTTGCTCAGGGAATCCGTCACACTGTAGCCTGCCTCATATCATTTCTGCTGAGTGCTCCCAGACCAGAGCAAACCCTCACCCAGGCAGAGAAAAGGTGCACAGGAAGAGCAGCTGGATTTCCTCCATTTGCACTCAAATGAGTAAGAGCTAAGATTTTCACTAACCTCTAGATGACAGAATGCTGTTTGTATTCACTTGTGTCTCTAATGCTGCCAAGTGGTCCACTCGAGGCACACTAGAATCAAAAGCCGTGGATAGGATTCCAGAGGTGAACAGACCTCTATTCTAATGTCAGCCACATGACCCTGGGCAAATGATCTTTTTAAGTTTCAGTGGTCTCAACCAAAAAGTGAAGTCACAGCTCTTCAAATGTAATCATCAGGTAAAGCATTCTGTACAGTGTCCCATATGTCACCAGCACTCAACATATGCTCATATTATTTTGAAAGTACTTCATAAGCTTAAAAGAGTTGGAAAAGTAGCAGCTAATCAATCTCTGGGACAATTTTTGATGCTTGGGTACTTATATGGAATACCATACACTCCATATGTAATTAGCAAGTGGGGAACAGTACCTGGTGATCTATGATCACCTAGGTTCCGGAGGCAGATGGACCTGGATTCACTCTCCAGTTCTACCACTTACTAGCTGAGTGGCTTTTGGTAAGTCATGTAATTGTGGGCTTCAGTTTTCCCATCCATAAGGAATTTTAATGATATAATTTTAAATACAGCAAATTTGCAATAAAAGTCTGGATGCATGTGTGTTTCCTCACCATCATTAATAGAGCCCTGGGCAATTATTACAACTCAAAATGTTACATGATCACTGTAGAACAACCTACAGGACACGTGGAATCATCAAATAAGAGAGTTAGAAACTATCATTGAATCATATAATACCTGCAAGTGTACAACTATCCCGCTACCCATGCACTTAGCAAACATCAATAGTGGACTGCTCTTTTTCACTTAACTAAGACTGGCTTCCCAATCATCCCCACACTGTGACCTAGACAGCAATTTCTAATTCATAAAAGCTGAAAACATAAAAGCTAATCTATATGCTGTCCCCTATCCATTCCCATTATCCCTTGTGAGAGATGAGAAAGCACAAGGCCATTGGGATTAAGTGACTTTTCAAGGGTCCCACACATAGTAAATGACTACCCTAGCCCCAGAAATAGACTACCTCACTCCTTGTTTCCACCTCCCACTGTGCTTCTCCATGGTGCCAATGCATCCTTCAGGAAATGATGAAAGATACTTTGACAGCCTTGTCTTCCTCCTCAGGGCTGTACAGAGGGGCTACTGCACTCAGCAAATTACTTGTAATCTAATTCTGACAGGCCTCCTTCTGTGACAGGTGAAGGAGGAAGGAGGGAAATAAAGTGTCTCCTTCAAATACCTTGATTGAAGATGTGGAAATTTATACGTATTCTTGGCTAAGTCTGGCTCGAGGAGCACATGCAAAGACAATTCTCCCAATCTAGAGAAAGTGTGCTAAAAGTTAAGTTAGTATATCCACGGCTGCCCAGGGAGGGAGGCAAGGTCAGGGACTCTCACCTCCACCATCTCCTGTCCCATTGGGTCATGAGTAAAGCAGTAGCTATGCAGTTGGTGCCACCAACTCAGTTGGGACCTGAGTCCACCTGCTTTCGTCTGGTGGCAGAATCCCAGGAAGAATTGGTTCCAGCTAGATTTTTGTGGGGAGGGAAGCCAAGAAGTATGAGTGCCCCAGCTGCTGTCAGCAGACAGGGAGGCGCCTTCTCCTTACCTCAGTCCTGGGCACCCTCCATGGACCTGAGTTCCCAGCTGTCCCTGTGGCTATGCACGCTTCTCACCTGACTCAGAATACCAAATGTGCCCACCTTCCAAAGGGAGAATTAAAAAGTTGCTATTGTTGTTATTTGTCCATAACTGACAGGGAGAGGAGAGTAGCATAAAACATTTCAGACAAATTCTGTTTTATAGGTAGCACCATCTGTTACAATATTTTTACTTCTCTCAATCCTACAACATGTCTCTCATTGAGAAAGGTTTTGAAACAAAATAATACCCATGCTAACAACAATCAAGGCTTCAGAAGCACTGCCTTACCTGGCTTATAGAACTGCAGACAACCCTCTCCTTTTTTCAATGCTCATCTCATCCACAGCGACTCGGATTGCCATAACCATCCCCATCCAACAAATACTGCTAAGGTGGCACCGGGGAGAAAGCAGGCAGGCCCTTGACTTTATGGAGCCTAGATTTTATTGGTGGGGAGCCAGACCAAAAAGTTAACTTAGTAGTAAAAGTTTTGAGAACATAAGCATGTTAATGTATGAGGGGAACCACCTGCGATTCAGGGTTCAGAAGGCCACACTGAGATGATGAGACCAGCTAGATGAGAGCCATGAATGCACTACCACTTTTTAGTACTGAAGCAGGCTCTTCTATTTTTCAGTCCTGAATTACTGAGATTTTTGTGGGTGTAACACAGCTGTTGTGGACATCAGTCAGAACTTCATTGATCTTGCTCAACTTCCCACCTCAATTCCTCCCTCCATCCCCTTCTCTCCCTATCCTGGATACCCTCATGTCAGGCCCTCCTGACCCCCACTCTTGGCCATTTGATTATGTAACCTTCCGGATTATGTAACCTTCCGTCCCTACCTAAGTCCCACTGGAGGCAGGGAATAATTCTATCCCTGTCATCCCTCTTGGACTAGTAGGGGAGAAATGAACATTACAGGAACTGGTAGCTGCTGACTAAGGCAGAGGAACCACTCGGGGGTGGGTGGTGGCATAAAAATTAAAGTACAGCAGGTATAGCATATGGTGTGGTAACTACCTCTTCCTTCCAAGAGGGAGACAGGAGCGCTAAGGGCAACCCAGGACAGAGAGATCTCACATTCAAAGAAGCACCATCAGGAGGCCCAAAGGAATGCTTCATAACAGATTACTAAATCTTTATATTAAATTTATCAAAAAAATTTTAGGAGAGAGGGAGAGACAAAGATGAAAAAAAGAATCAATCTTCACCTACTTTTCATCTGATTCTGGTTTCTCCAACACCCAATAGTATATGTGGTGCTGGGGTTGGAACTCAGGTCCTCCTGCATGCCAGGCAAGCGCTCTAACCATTGAGCTACTGCTCCAGCCTGAAATTTCATGAATGAAAAACAGAACTGCAGACAGTCTCAAAGACTCATTCCTTGGTATCATGTAAAATAAACAACAACCCAACTCCATTATTTTGCTGTAATAGTACTATAGAAGGAAAGGTTGCAGATTTTCTAAAAAAAAAAAAAAATGAAAAGAGCCACAAGAAAAGAATTGCAGTCAAGGCAATGGCAAAGTCCAAGAATCTGAGGCAGAAAAGAACGTGGTGGCCTTGAGGAACCCAAAAGTAGCACAGAGAGCCAAAGAATAGTGAGAGAGGAAGAGATACTACAGATGAGATGGCAGGATTAGGGAGAAGTCACAAATCCTGACCATGGTGGTAAGCACTCTTAACACCTGTGTCTTTCTCTCTTTCACACAGACACACATACACCCTCATGGGCACAGCAGAAGCCAGGTACATGTAGTCTGCTGCTAGAAAGGCAGTTCTAGCCTTCTACTAAACAGAAAGCTCACTCCCATCCCTCCCTCTACCCAACATGGCCCCCTGTCACACAAGTCTCCCTTTGAAAGTATAGTATATAAGGGGAGCAGGTGGGAGCACACAACACCCTTTCATTCATTTATTCATATATATATGTATATATCTGTACATATATATGTTTATATATATTCATATATATGAAAATTGTGAGTGAATTCTCCAAAGCTCATTTAAATAGCAACAAAACATTGGACTCTATCACAATTCTGATTGTCCTTGTACCAGCACAATAACCATTTGATTTCAATCAAATTTAACTGGCTCATCCAAATAACCCATGCTTCCCAGGTATTTTAGTCACACTATAACAGCTTTTCCCAACCACTTACTGAGAACCTAATATGTGCTAGACATCACATTAAATGCTTTATAAATGGTATTTCTTTTAACTGCTTACAATACCCTAAGAAACCATTAATCGCATCTAATGGGAAAGGAAACAAACTCAAGAGAGCTTAAAGTCACATAGCTAGAAAAAGTCCAATCTTACACCTAGAGCTGTTTGGTCAAAACCTATGTTCTTCGCAATATAGTACAAGCCTTTCTGAAACTCCAGCTCTCTTAATACTAAGTACACAGGCAGTTCCAGTCATTCTTCAACATCTAAAATCCTTCACACTGCTTAGATGTAAAGCCCTGCTAGACCATGTCAGCCTGGACAGATCTCTCTTTCCTTTGAACTTGACCATCACTGAACAGTGTCATCCACTTATCTATTCACTGAATATATAATTTAATAGTTACTATGTGTAGAACACGGTTCCATGTGTGAGGATACAACAGTCAAGACTAAGTCCCTGCCCTTGCAGAATTACATTATGAGTGGAAAGGCAGACAATAAATATACAGAAAAAATCAAATTCCCCAAATGACTTTAAATTAAATTAGGTATTTGTGTTCTTTTTTATTCTTTGTGTGCATTGATTCTACTTCTAAAGTGGACTGGAAAGCTGTCAAGTACAGCTTCCCATATTTCCTGTTGCTTTTGACATGGTGCAGGACATGTGCAAATCCTCAAAACTCTTGGTACACTGGCTGCTAATTCTTTTCAGATCTTGGCCAGTTGTGGCCTATTTATTTGCCTTTTTGTTAGCCTTTTTTCAGGTATTCAGCATTGATGGCAACTGTCCTTGCAGTGGGTCCTGTGAACAACTGAAAAGCAACTGTACAATGCTTCCCCTTCCAGAAGGTTCCAGTCTAGTAAAGGAGGCAGGCAAAGTACAATGCACAGGTGGGGCAAGCTGATCTGTCCTGCAGAGGAAGGAACTGCTGGAAAGGCTTCAGGAGGAGGAAGATTTGAAAGATGCATAGGAATTTTCTAGGCAGGTCAAAGGAGGAAAGAAACTGCCTCTAGAACAGAGATGTGAAAAACACAGGGTGCCCAGAACACAGCCAACATGGTCTGGCTTGCCTATAGCAGGGAGGGATAGGAGACAGCTGAGGACTAGACAGAACAGGGAGGGTCTTCAATGTTATTCTATGTTCAGAATTCTCTTTGAGGAATGGACTCACTGAAGGAATTTAACGTTGGAGGATGCAATCAGACCTGCCTTTTTAAGAGAACTCCTCTGAGAAGAGAGGCTTGGAAAGCAGAGGCTAGGATGCAAAAAGAAATCTCCACATAGGCTCAAGCAATAGACCAACTGAGGGGCAGTGAATGCCTAGAATTCACTGGGGAGAGATTTTTCTTTCCATCTGACATTTTGATCTTTATACTGTCACAGAAAGTCAACATGCTAGATGGTATTCACATGCCCACAAAATCCCAACATCCTCAGGCCTGTTACTAGTACTTAATAAAAAGAAAAGAAAGAAAAAGAAAAAGAAAAATCAGATTCGGACAAACAGCCTAGGAAAGGTTTCTGTCCCTCAGCTGCCAAGCTTCCCTGCCAAACAGATTCCTGGCCTTCTGAGTAGCGACAAAGTCTTTCAGGGGACCTCTATTTAGGACTGGGTCAGTGCAGCCCAGAAAAGGCCTGTCCCACTGGTCTGGTTTCCTGATCTCTCAACAGATTCCCCCTTTGGCTACATAATCTTCTGTGGCCAAGCAAGGAATAAGTGTAATAAGAACTATATGGAAATAAAATAAATCTGCTCCCAAAAACTAGACTCACTGAAGCTACTAAAATTCCTTGATGCTAGCAGATTTCCTCCCTATTCAAAGAGGAGAATCTAGTAGAAATTTGATAAAAAAATTACAGATTTTTAGATTTACTTTCCATTCAGACCTAATAAATCAGAATTCCTACGGATTACCCAAATATTCTAACTAAAAGTCTTCTCAAACAGAAAGTACCTCTCCAGGTGATTCCTGCCATCATGACTTGCTTTCCGAGGCTACTTTGGGATCTAAAGGCTTAACCTTGTTCTACTCAAGGAATGACTAAATCAGACCAATCTTGTAGCAGGGTCTCAAAGGCCGGAGCTCATTCCAAGTCACAGGTGTTAGTGAACTAAGAGTGGATTCCTAATGTCTCCCTTGAAAATCCAGACTGATAAGAAGTTAGGAAGTTTCCTTAACTTTAATCCAAATTCTTAATATTCTAATTATAACAATGATTTTTAAAAAACAGAGCTCAATGGCTGATAAAAAATGAGTGGTTTTCATATTCTTAGCTCAGCTCTATTAGACTACCTGGAGTCTGAGGCATGCCTTGGCAATCTGTAGCACCTATCTGGGCCTCCAGAAGGTGCAGGCCTTTGTGCTGCCATGATGACATATCCCAATTAGCTGCTACCTTGATATAAAACATGTGCCTCTTTTTCATGTTACTCTAAATGAAGGTGGGAAAAGGAAAAAGAGGGAAGAAAGGGGGCAGTAAAGAAAGAAGTGAGGAAGAAAGGAGGAGGAAGAGGAGAGAGTGAGAGTGTGAGAGAGAGAGGGTTAGTTTTATTTAAACCATCCCCTTATGTTAAACAAATTGTAGGTTTTGTATTATTTTTCTATAAATATTTCAGCATATATATATATATGGAATAAAATATATTTTTAAAACAACTGTAATACCAATATCACAATTAAAAAGAATAATTGACATAATTAAATATCCATTCTGTGTTCATATTTCTATTTTTTACTTCTTTTTAAAGTTGTATTTTGAAGCAGGTTTCAAATAAAGGCTTTATACCACAAGTGCTCCATTCGTTTCCTAAGTCTTTTTTCATTATATGCGCACACTCTTTATCTCTATTTCCTTTTGCTATTTGTTCTCAATTGTCAAAGAAACTGGTCCATCTAACTGAATTTTTATGCTAGAGTTTATTCTTTATCAGAAGGAGACTTCCCTGTTTTAAGAAAAGACTTGAGATGCTTCGTTTAAAAATAATAATAGTGGTTGGAGTGGTGGCTCAGTGGTTATGGCACTTGCCTGGCATGTGCGAGGATGTGGGTTCAAACCCCAGCACCACGTATGCAATCAAGTGTTGAAGCAACGAAGGCCAGATGAAAAACTAAATAAAAGTTGATTCTCTGTTTCTTTCTCTCTCACTGTCCCTTCCTATCTTAGAAATAAATAATAATAATAATAAATGCCAGGTTGGGTATGGTGGCACACATCTGTAATCCTAGTGACTTGGGAGGCTAAGGCAGGAAGATCACAAGTTCAAAACCAGCCTCAGCAGCTTAGGCCCTAAGCAACTTAGTAAGACTTTGTCTTAAAATAAAAAAATAAAAAGGGCTGGGGATGTGGCTGGTGGTTAAGAGCCCCTGGGTTCAACCCCTGGCACTAAAATAATAATGATGATGATGATGGTGGTAGTGGTGGTGCCTGGCATGGTGGTACATGCCTATAATTCCAGCATCCCAGGAGGCTGAAGCAGGAGGATCTCAAGTTCGAAGCTAGCTTGGGAAACTTTGTAAAACTCTTGTCTCAAAACAAAAACTTGAAAAATAATTTTAAAAAGGGCTGGCGATGGGGATGTAGCTCAGTGGTATACCACTAGTTCAATCCACAGTACAATAAATATAATAATAATGACGAGGTGATGACAGCTGCTAGACAACCTGGGGTTTTTCAGAAACATGTCTTCTACTCAGTGTCTGTGAGCATAAAACAAATCGTTATCTAGAATAGCAGCTGGCACATATATCCTAGAAAACTCAAGCACAAAATCTCTTGGTGGCTAGAAATTTGGGGTGAACTTGAGCTTCTTTGTGATGACTGGGCTTATCTACTTCATCAAAGAGCAAAAACAAACAAAACTTCAAAAGGACCTTTCCAAACTTCAGAGATCTCAAAAATAAATACTTTGATCATTTCAGTGCATGAGAATCAGAAACACACGGTATGCATTTCCCTCAATAGACACCAGTGTACAGCACTTTGGGGAAGCTCTGAATCCTGCAAACTTGAAAAATAATTTGACAAATTCAGTGAACTCTACATGCCCTGGATCCAGCCAGTTCATTCTGTTCAAGTGCACCTAATCCACAAAATGGATGGGACATCCTGAATCCTCTCATAGCACTCACCGCCCCCAACCAAACAATGTCAAAGACAGATTGTGGGCTGCGCCACAGCCTCTGCCTTGGAGTGCCACTGACTGGGGCAGCAGAGCCATGTTTCCCCACAGCCTATGCAGCTGTGCATGCCACCCACATGGGAGGGACAACTTCAGTGCAATAGGCCTTGTCAGGGGAGGTCTCTTCTGACGTCATTATCCTGTCTTCTCACCCTTGGAAATACTCCTACTTACCCCAACATAGGTCCAGCCACCAGAAACCAGAATCAGGAAGCATTTTTCTGTGATTATAGCAACTGGAGTTAGGATCCAGAAGTAAAGAAGCATGGGAAATGTTCATTCATTTTCATTCTAGAACTGTGTTATGATTCTGCCTTGTGAAGGGCCTAAAGATGTTTCTTAAAATAAATTTAGATTTCATAATTTTAGGAATGAGTAGAAGTATAACTCATGAACAAACCAAGAAGCCTATGTTTAGAGTATGGTCACAGCATGAAAGTTGTCAGAAATCATTAGGCATTATTTCACTTTGACTAACTTCAGAGGATCCTAAACTAATATGCTTACAAATAGGAAAATCAACTTAACGACAGCTTAGCAGCATTTCTTATAGGGTTCTTGTTAGTTTGCAAAATTAGCTTTGATATATGCTGTGTACTTGTAAGCTAGAAGTACCCTGTTGAAAAAAAAAATCATTGACACATCATTTGCATTTGTGATTTCCTAGGCCCACATGGATAATTTATTTTCACTGATAGCAGACACTCCCAGGCAAACCTCCATATTATGCTTAACTCTGGAGCTAACTTCATAAATTAGTAGTTCATCAAGGCTCCTTTTCCTCTCCCAGGGCCTTTCAGAACTGAGCCGTGGAGAATGAGCTCACTTTCCCATTTATATGTCAACTCTTCCAAGGCCACAGTGACTTTTCCCATATAGCACCACTCTCACAACTCTCCAAGGGTCATAGGTGCTCTCAGATTAATACCCAGCACCAACACTCTGGGTTTCCAGGGTGATTCTCCAGGGATGCAAAAAAGCAAGTCCAAGACCCACTCTGCATGCCCCATTTAAATCAATATTGCCTTTAACCCAGCCACGGTGAATAGGCTATTCAGGATAAGAATTACCAGTTTGGTTGTCTACATCTACACTGATGCAATTACCACATCAGTTTTAAGGTCTCTATTTTAAACCCAAGGCAGAACTTGTGTTCCCATCGCTGACAGACTAAACAGCCCATGGTCTGGCATGATTAAGAAGCAGGCATGTTTATTGATAGAACTGCTCACTTTAAATACTGCTTTTGTTCAGGATCTTCAAGAGCTCCACAACTCATCTTTTTCTTACCTCCAGTCTCACTTCCTCTAATACATTTTTTCACAAAACAGCCGGAGGTTGTATACAAAGCCAGTAAGCTAACATAATCTGAGAATTTCCTACTTAAAAACCTTTGAGGGAAGGTTGGGGATTTAGCTCAGTGGCAGAGCACTTGCCTAGCATGCGCAAGGCCCGGAGTTCAGTCCTCAGCCCTGAAATAAAAATTAAAAAACCCTTTTTAAATTTTATTTATTAGATGAATATGGAGTTACAGTTGAGGGGGAAACATTATCCAACATTCATGTATATATACTTAGTTATCCAAGGCTAATGCCATGTCATGGATGCCCAGCTTGGGTTCCCCATGTTGCTTTTTCCCCCAGAAGAACCTCCTGAGTTAAATGGATATCTTGTGGAGGTCAGAGATCTTCTTCTGAGATGATTCCCCCATATTCCCACCCTCCAGTCTCCTAAATATTCTTCCTAAGCCTTCCCCCCACCCTACGCCACCAGGTATCCTAGGCAATCATCCCCTTGTTGGGTTAAGAATCATACAATTTGAGATTATTATTAGCTTAGCCATTTAACATACTGCTTCTCAATGTATTCTAGCTTCCACAGATGAGAGAAACCATTCAGCCCTTGAGTCTCTGAGATTGGGATCCTTCACTTAGCATAATTCTTTCCATCTCCATCCATTTGATTTCAAAAGCCATAATATTGTCTTCTCTAATGGCTGAGCAGTATTCCATTGTATATATGTACCAAACTTTTTGTATCCACTCGTCGAGTGAGGGGCATCTGGGTTGGTTCCATAGTCTAGCTATAGCAAATTGAGCTGCTATAAACATTGATGAAGCCACATCACTATAATATGCTGATTCTAACTCTTTTGGGAAAATACCCAGGAATGGGATAGCTGGGTCATAAGGTGGTTCCAGCCCTAAGTTTTTGAGCATTCTCCACACTGCTTTCCATAGTGGCTGAACCAGTTTGCAGTCCCACCAGCAGTGTGACAGTGTTCCACTTTTCCCACAGCCCTCCAGCATCTGTTGTTGTTCAAATTTTTCATTTTTGCCACTCTAACAGGAGTGAGGTAGAATCTCATTGAAGTTTTGATTTGCATTTCCCTTATAGCTAATGATGTAGAGCAGTTTCTCATATATTTATGGGCTTTCTGGACTTCCTCTGGTGAGAAGTTTGAGGGCTTTTTGTCACCTACAGGATATCTAAAAACAAACAACAATAAAACAATGTTGATGTGAAAATCTGGTCTGTCTCTCTTCACTTGGCTACAGCCATTTTGCAGAACTCCAATTTTCAGTCATACCAAACATCCGTTTTTTGTGGGGGGGACTGGGGATTGAACCCAGGGGCACTTAACCACTGAGCACCTCCTAGCCCTTTTTATTTTTCATTTTGAGACAGTGTCTCGCAAAGTTGCTTAGGGCCTTGCTAAGTTGCTGAGACTGGCTTGAACTTATGACCCTCCTGCCTCAGCCTCCCAAGCCACTAGGATTACAGGTATATGCCACCACACCTGGACATAACAAACATCTTACCATTCCCTTTAGTTCAGCATGCCAGGTGCCTTCAAACTTCCATACTTTTCTGCAGACTATCCCTAAGAAACTATAGTGTGCAGAACAAAATCTAGCTTCCCACTTGCTTTTGTAAATAAAGTTTGACCAGAACACAGCCACATCCATTATTTACCTATTTTAAAACCTGTGTTTTCACTGCTAGGCTAAAGGTGAATAAATGCAACATATACCTTAGGGCCAGAAAAGCCCAAATAGCTACTACCAAGCCCTTTACAGGAAAACTCTGTCACTTCAGAAGTTTGCCTTCCCGCTCGCTCACTGCCCCAGTTCCTCCCCTGGTAAACTTTGAGGCATCTTTAGGAGATCCATGGTGAATATGCATATCTATTTCTTCTGGGACCAGAACACCTTACTTATTCTGGAGAATGTTTTATAATTATATTTCACAGCCTTCCTCTCATCCTCCCTTAGCTTAACAAAACCCTGATTTTGTTTAGAAAAATTATGTGAACATTTTGAAGTAATCAAATACAATGCAAGCAAGCACTGATCAACAGAGCTTTCTGCAAAGGCAGGAATGTTCTTTATCTGCGGCTGTCCAATGATGCAGTACCTTTCCACACATGGCATGTGAGCTCTTAAAATATGGCTAGCATGACTGAAGTACTCACTTTTAAATTTTATTTTATGTTAATTTAAATTGAAATAGTCATTATAACTCAACTACACTTTACAATGGGCAAAAGATCTGAATAGAAATTTCTCCAAAGAAGATACATAAATGGCCAATATGCACCTGAAAATAGCTCCATCAGTAGTCATTATACAAAAGCAAATCAAAAACACAGTGCGATACCACTTCATGCCCATTAGGATGCTGTAATAAAAACAAAAACAGAATAACAGGTGTTGGCAAGAATGTGGAGAAATCAGAATCTTTATACATTCCTACCAGGATGTTAAAATGTTATAGCCACTTTGGAAAACAGTCTGACATTTCCTCAAAGGATTAAACATAAAGTTGCCAAAAAACCCAACATTTCTACTCCTAGGAATATACTCAAGAGAACTGAAAGACAAATAAAAATTATCTTTAACATACAAAGTTTACAAAAAGTTCACAGCAGCATTTTTCACAGTAACTAAAAAGAAGAAACAACCTAAATGTCCATCAACAGATAAATTAGTAAATAAAATGCAGTATATTCATACAAGAACATATTGTTCAGTCAAAAGAAAGAAACTTATTTTTTAAAAAAGATAAATACTACATTGTGGACAAACCCTGAAAAAATTATGCTAAGCAAGAGACCAGAAACAAAGGCCAATATATTATAAAACTCTGTATATATGAAATGTCCAGAATAAGCACATGCACAGAGACAAAAAAGTTACTGGCTGCCAGCAGCTGGGGCTGGGAAAATGGAGAGGGACTACTAGTAGACACAAGGTTTCTTTGGGGGGATGATAAAAATGCTCTGCAATGAGATGTGTATGGTGTTTGTATAATCCTGTAAATACATGAATAAACACTGCAGTGCACATTTAAAATGGTGAATTGGATGGAACATGAATTACATCTGAATAAAAAATTATAAATAGCTGTATGTATGCAGTAACTATCATATTGGATTGTGAAGGTTTAAGCCAATTATAATATGACAATTATGACGGATCCTGTGCTCCACTTTCCCCACCTCCTTGCAGCTAGAAGTGGCTATGAGACCAAATTCTAGCCAAGGAGACCTAAGAAGAAATCTAGTAGCAGGGGATGGTTCCTGAGCAAGCTTTTGCTTTTCTCGTTAAAAAATAAAAAATAAAAAAGCAGCATGGGGAAGGTAGGTCTTCTGCCATCTCCAATACTTCCCCATGCTTCTAACATCAAAAATGGATGCTACATCTAGAGCTGCAGCAACTATCTTAAAACCAAGAGGCAATTTAGCTAAGAGGTAAGACCAAAGAATTAAAGATGCACTGGCCTTGACAAGGTTAAACCACCTGTGGATTGGTTACACAGAGGTGTGAGACTGGGAAATCAAGCCTTTTTATTTTTATTTAAGCCACTCTAAAATGAGCATGTTGTTAAATTAGTTAACAGCATATGTAAGGAATTTAAATCAGTCTCTGTCACATGGAAGGTACCATATAAGTATTACATATTATTACTGTTTTACAACTTAGTGTTTCTCAATCTTTTTTTCACCATCATTCACACTAAAGAATCCTTATAAACATTCTTTTCCTTATCCTTAATCCTATGAAATTTTGTGTATCTATTTACATTGTTAGATAAGAATGAGTTTTAAATTAATTTTTAATTTTTAAATTAATATTTAAATTTTTTCATCCCAAGAACCAATTTTTGGTCCCCTGCAAATATATTCCTAATATATGCTTCTTTCTCACTGTAACTGAGTGATTTAAAGAAGAGCTTCCTAGTCCCATCACATGCATTCCTAAGAGATTCCTTCTCTTCTCCACTACAACCAACTGACTTAAATAATACCTGTCACATCCTGGTTGTACAGATTCCACCCTATTGGCCACAACAGATTCCCCTGAGCAGTATACTTCTCCCATGGATATAGCTGATTCAGTAAGGGAAGTGACTCAAATGAAAAGAAAAAAAAAAAGAATTTAATTTTTCCCAGGATTTTGGAACTTCAGAAAAAAGATGCACAGTCAATTGCTCTCTGTTGTAGGACCTATGGAATGCAAGTCAGGTTGCCATCATTTACAAAACGGTGACAGGTCAGTGCTGGTGATGTGCAGCTGAATGAAACATCCTAGTCCTGACGAGGCCACAGTTTAGTGGAAGTAACGGCAATGTAGTGTCATGCACGTATCCAGGGATGCCCATAGGAAAAGTAGCTGGAGGCCCATTGAAGACTTCCTGGGCATGGAGCACTAGATATGAGCCTATAGCCACGTCACAAGAAATGACAGACATATCCACACAGTTGGTTCACAGTCAAGCCAACTCCGCTATGGCTGCTCATCTACAAACCTCAGTAACCCAGAAATCACAATGTTAATTAGAAGAGCAACAGTACATGTTATGGCTTGAATGTGAGGTGTTGACCAAAAGTTCATGTGTGACAATGTGGCAGGGCTGAGGTGAAATGACTGGGTCATGAAATCCTTAACCCAATCAGTGAGTTAATCCCCTGATAGGGATTAACTGACAACTGAAGGCAGGTAGGGTGTGACTGGAGAAGTGGGTCACTGGGGGCATGCCTTCAGGTATATATTATATATCTGGCATGTAATACCTCTTTGCTTCCTGGAGCCATGCACTGATGGCTTTGGGGGGATGAAAGCCCCTGAAACCATGAGACCCCAAATCTTTCCTCCTAAAATCGCTTCTGTTAGACCTTTTAGTTACAGCAGCAAAAAGCTGACTAAAACAGAAATTGGTACCAGAAGTAGGGTCGTTACTGTGACCTGACCGTGTGGTTTAGAGCTTTTGGAATATTTCAGAATTTGTGGGAGCAATTTTGAGATGTTTAGCAATACAAACTAGAAATACTTTATATTGTTGTAAGCAGAACTTAATTGGTGATTCTGGTGGGAACTCTGAAGACCACAATACTGATAGGGCTGATTCTGGTGGGAACTATGAAGACCAGAATGCTGATAGGGCTGTACACACTAGAGACAGGGCTTAAGAGGTTTCAGGAGGAGGAGACTACTGGAAATTGAACTAGAGGCAATTCCTGTTACACGCTGGCTAAGAAAGATATCATGGGGCCTAGGAAGGTTTTTCATCATGTTCAGACAAGCACTCAGAAGGTGCTATAGCCAGACTCCCTGGAGGCTTGGGTTACTGCTGAAGATGGTGGCAGACCTTGGCAGCAACCACGTGGTGCTGGTTCTGCAGGATTACAGAATTCTGGAGTTAGGGGGTCATGGAGGCTCCCACCAAGATTTTAAAGGCAGACCTGGGAGGCCAGGGAAAGTGCAGCAGGGTCAGAGTCCCTGCAGGTAAGCCCTGAGAGGGTGATGCATGCAGATGAGGGAGGAAGGTGAAGCTGCAGTGCAGACCCCCAAGATTATGAAATGCCAGTACCACGGAACATCTGCCTAGGAAAACTGCAAGTATTGATAAAAGACAAGCCAAGAGAGAGGCCATGTGGACAGCAACCAACAAAGCCATGGGGCGGAGCTACATAAGCCCTTTGGAGAGAACATCAAGATGCTGTTTCACCCAGTTGCCAGGCATGAACTTGCAGGACTTGTTTGACCAGCTGGATTTCAGTTTTGCTTTGGTTCCATCCCTTCTTCCTATACCCTTATTTTTTGCTGACTACCAATACTTACTATGTGCCTTTAAATTAGACATTTGTAACTTGATTTGATTTTTTTTTTATAAGAACTCATGCTGAGAGTTTGCCTTAAGTTTCAAAGGAGACTTTGGACTTGAACTTTTGGGTAATCCTAGAACTGCTGAGACCATGCAGACTCTTGAAAATATATTAAATGAATCTTTCATTGTCAGATTATCATAAGCTTTTGGGGGTCAGGAGCAGAATGTTATGGTTTGAATGTGAGGTATCCCCCAAAAGCTCACATGTGACAGTGCAACAAGGCTGAGATGAAATGATAAAGTTATAAGAGCCTAAAACCCAATCAGTGAGCTAATCCCCTGATAGGAATTAACTGGTAACTGTGGGCTGGCAGGGTACAGTTGGAGGAAGTAGGTCATTGGGGGTGTGCCTTTTGTATCTGGCATGGAATCTCTCTCTCCCTCCGCTTTCTGGAGCCATGCCTTGACCCGCTTCCCTCCACCACACTCTTGCGCCATGATGTTCAGACTCCCCTTAAGGTCTGAGGAATGGAGCTGGTCTTCTTTGGACTAAGACTTCTAAATCTGTGAGTCCCCAAATAAACTTTTCCTCCTAAAATTGTTCTTATTAGGTTTTATAGCAGCAAAAAGCTAACTGAAACTGTACATATTTATGTATATGTTTATTAATATCATTTGTGGGCACCAATGGTAGGACCCCCATCTGGAGTACCCGTGCTCTGGACCAACCAGGGGAGGTTTCCCACCTGGAACATCCCAGCCTACCAGACACCCCGAGTTCCTGCTAGGCCTTTTTTTGTCCCAATGGTAGGCACTCAGGACACCCCAATTAGGACCCATGTCTGGAGCAGTACTGCTCAGGACAAACCACGGGAGGTTCCCCGCCTGGAGCGGTCCCTGCCTACCGATGCCCCCTGTTTCTTTTGTGGCCTGTTTGAGTCCTGATGTAAGGTACGTCTCAATTTTGGTAGGTTCAGATTTGAAACCTTGAGTCTGGAACCAAAAGGTAGAGCAACACCAGGACCCAGACAAAAACAACATCTGGAAGAAGGTGATCATCAAAGAATTGGTGGCTCACCTGACAGTTTGATTTGCAAGGAAAAACCACATGTAGAACTGCCTGCTTCCCCTCAGGAAATCTCAATTCAGACATCCACAGGAAGCTCTTCAAAATGAAGAATCAAACAAAAAGAGGTTCACCTCAAACCCAAAGTTCCCTAAAAAGGATGCCATGGATAGCGGCCAAGATGAAAACCTTGAAAATATAATCAATGATCTGATTACTAAAAGGAACAATGAGCTAAAAGAAGATATAATGAAGGGAATAAGTGAGAAGACTGAAGAAATGAAAAATTCTATTATCAAAGAAATAGACACATTCAAAAAGGAACTAACACAGCTAAAATCTGCAGTCAATGACATTAGAGGAATCATGGAAGAAATTAATAATAGAATAACTTCTATAGAAAATAGAACCTCAGCTCTTGAAGAAAGAACTTCTGATAGTGAGGACAGGCTGAGCAAGCTAGAGCACACAGATGGCAAAAAAGAAAAAAAGTCTCACAGAACACAAACAGAATTTTTAAAAGTCTGGGATGAAATGAGAAGAAACAATTTAAGAGTAATTGGCATACAGGAAGAAATTGAAACACAAACAAATGGGATAAGGAATATTCTCAAGGAAATTCCTAAAGAGAATTTTGCCCATATAAAAACAGAGTCAGATATGCTTATCTAGGAAGCTTATAGGACACCCAATAGGCCTAATCAAATGAGAAGCTCACCAAGTACCATCATATTCAAAATGTACAACAAGGAAATCAAGGAAAGAATATTGAAAGCCGCAAGTGAGAAACACCAAATCACATTCAGAGGCAAATCAATCAGAATCACAACTGACTTTTCAGTTCAAACTCTGGAAGTGAGAAGATCATGGAAGTAGCTCTTTCAATGCCTGAATGAATACAACATGTGGCCAAGAATACTATACCCAGCAAACTTCAGCTTCAAATTTGAGGGGGAATAAGAACTTTTCATGATAAGAACAAACTTGCAGTATTCATGAACAGAAAGCCAGGATTACATAGAATTCTCAAAGATAAAATCCAGATACAAGTACAAGCCAATATTCCTCAAAACCCACAATGAGAGGAAATTCAATAAAGGTAGAGGCTATCAACAGACAGACAACTAAGACAGCACAGAACTTACTAATAAAACACAATGAATATGAACCACAACCACCTAACAATTCTACCACTAAATGTAAATGGTCTCAAAAAAAATGTAAATGGTCTCAATGCACCAATTAAAAAAACACAGACTAGCAGATTGGATCAAAAAACAAAATCCAACAATATGCTTCTTGCAGGAAATCCACCTTAAGGCCAGTGACACCCACAGATTAAGGGTGAAAGGAAAGGAAAAAATCTACCAGGCATACAGCCCAAGAAATCAAGCTGGAGTTGCAATTCTTATATCTGACAAAGTGGATTTCAAACATAAATTAATCAAAAGAGATAAAGAAGGTCACTACATCTTAGTAAAGGGGACAATACAAACAGGAGGAAATAACCATAGTAAATATGTACTGTACAAACACCAATGCTCCCAACTATGTGGAAAAATTATTCCAAGATCTAAAACCACATGTGGATCTCAATACAATAGTACTGGGAGACTTTAACACTCCTCTGTCACCAATAGACGGATCATCAAAGCAAAGAAACAATAAAGAGATCTCCAGTCTAAACAACTTCATAAAGCAAAAAGACTTAACAGACATCTACAAGATATTCCACCTCAAATTGGCAGAGTATACCTTCTTCTCAGCAGCACATGGATCCTTCTCCAAAATAGATCGTACACTAGTTCACAAAGGAAATCTCAGCAAATATAAAAAAAGAAGATATCATTCCATGTATCCCATCAAACCATGATGCCATGACCCTAATAATTAACAGTAAAAACCATAGCACAAAATACACATATATGTGGAGATTGAATAACATCCTATAAATGAAGAATGGATCCAAGGAGACATCAGAATAGTAATTAAGAGAATGAAAATGAGGAAGAGAATGAGAATGAGGACACAACATATCAAAATCTCTGAGACACCATGAAAGCATGCTAAAGGGGAAAATTTATTGCACTGAGTGTTCACATTAAGAATCAGGAGAGATCCCTAAAAAATAAGGTTGTGCTCCAACTCAAATCTCTACAAAAGAAAGAACAGTCTAATCCCAAAGCCAGCAGAAAACAGGAAATAATTAAGATCAAAGCTGAAATCAACGAAATTGAGAACAAAAAAACAATTAAAAGAATTGATGAAACAAAGAGATGATTCTCCAAAAAAATAAAATTGACAGACCCCTAGCTAATCTAACTAAAAGAAGGAGAGAATCAAAGGAAATCAACAAAAACATCAACGAAAAGTGGGTGATCACCACTGACCCCATTGAAATCAAACAGATTATCAGAACATATTTTGAAAATTATACTCCTCTAAATCAGATAATCTGGATGACATGGACAAATTTCTAGACACATACAACATACCCAAATTGACAGAGGATGAAACTGAAATTCTAAACAGCCCAATAACAGGCATCGAAATTCATACCTCAATTAAAAGTCTTCCAAAGAAGAAAAGCCCAGGACCTGATGGATTCTCTGCAGAGTTTTAGCACACCATTGAAAAAGAGCTAACACCTCTCCTTCTGAAGCTATTCCAAGAAATTCCCAAACACTTTTTATGAAGCAACCATAACTCTGATACCAAAACCCAACAAGACACATCAAAAAAAGAAAACCACAGACCAATATCCCTCATGAGTATTGATGCAAAAATCCTTAATAAGGATCTTGCAAACTGCATTCAAAAACACATCAAGAAAATAATTTGTTATTATCAAGCGTGCTTCATTCCTGGTATGCAAGGCTGGTTCAACATAGGCAAATTGATACATGTAATTCATCACTTAAACAGAATTAAGGACAAAAACCATATGATCATCTCAATAGATGCAGAAAAAGCCTTCGATAAAATCCAGCACCCATTTATGCTTAAAACTCTAGAGAAAATAGGGATCAAAGGAACTTATCTTAACGTTGTAAAGGCCATATATGCCAAACCCTCAGCTAGTATAATACTAAATGGAGAAAGCTTGAACACATTTCCACTGAACTCAGGAACAAGACAAAGATGCCTGCTTTCACCACTTTTATTCAATATAGTCCTTGAGACCCTCGCTGGAGCAGTCAGATGGGAGGAAGAAATCAAAGGGATAAGAATAGGAAGAAAGGTATTCAAACTATTCCTTTTTGCTGATGACATGATCCTATATTTGGAAGATCCAAAAAACTCCACCAGAAAAGTGATAGTGCTTATAAAACAGATTTGGCAAAGTAGCAGGCTACAAGATCAACATCCATAAATCAATAGCTTTCCTATATGATAACAATAGGGAAGAAGAAGAAATTAGGAAATCGGTCCCATTCACAATATCCTCTAAAAGAATAAAATACTTGGGAATTAATTTAACAAGAGAAGTAAAAGATGTCTACAATGAAAATTATCGAACACTGAAAACTGAAATTGCAGAAGACCTGAGAAGATGGAAAAGTGTTCCATGCTCTTGGTTAGGCATAATTAATATAATTAAAATGGCCATTCTGCCAAAAGCATTGTACAAATTCAGTGCAATCCCCATCAATATTCCAATGTCATTCTTTGTAACTATAGAAAAAGCAATTCTCAAATTCATTTGGAAGAATAAGAAACACAGAATAGCAAAAACATTACTAAGCAAGAAAGAGGAAACAGGTGGTTTTGTAATACCAGATATAAAACTATACTATCAGGCTGTAGTATTAAAAACAGCATGGTACTGGTATCAAAATAGGAATGAAGACCAATGGAATAGAATAGAAGACTCTGAGACAAAGCCCTAAATCTTTAAACATCTGATCTTTGACAAAGGAGGTCAAAATATAACATGAAGAACATGAAGGAGAGAGAGTCTATTCAACAAATTGTGCTGGGCAAACTGGACAGCTACTTGCAGAAAATTGAAATTAGATCCTTATCTCTCACTGTGCACAAAAATCAACTCTAAATGGATCAAGGAATTAGGAATTAAGCCAGCTACCATACATCTGCTAGAAGAAAAATAAGGACCAACACTCCAGCATATGGGAGTTGGTAATAACTTCCTAAACAAGGATCCTAATGTGAAATAATTACAATCAATGAGTGGGATGCCATTAAACTAAATAAAAAGTTTCTGCACAGTCAAGGAAATAGTCAAAACAGTCAAGAGACAACCTACAGAATGTGAGAGAATCATGGCCTGTGATCCCTCTGACAGGGGACTAATATCCAAAATTTATATAGAACTCAAAAAACTCAATAACAGAAACACAAACAATCCAATCAATAAATGGGCCAGACAGCTAAACAGAAACTTCTCAACACAGGACATTGAACAAACCAAAGAATACTTGAGAAAGTAAATCACTAGCAATCAGAGAAATGCAAATCGAAACTATCTTAAGATTTCACCTCACTCCAGTCAGACTGGCAAAGATGAAGAAGGTGAATAACAACAAATGCTGTAGAGGTTGTAGGGAGATAGGAACACTAGCACGCTGTTGGTGGAAATGCAGACTGGTCTAGCTGCTCTGGAAAGCATTGTGGAGACTCCTCAAAAAATTAGGGTTGGATCCACCATACAATACAGCTATCCCTCTTCTGGGTATTTTCCCAGAGGAATTAGAATCAGCACATTACATCGACACAGCAATATCCATGTTCACAGCAGCTCAATTTACAATAGCTAAATTATGGAACCTACCCAGATGCCCCTCACTAGATGAATGGATCCAAAAGCTCTGGTATATATATGCAATGGAGTTCTACTCAGCTATTAGAAACAATGATATTGCATCTATTGAAGGTAAAAGTATGGCATTGGAAGAAATCATGCTGAGCAAAGTTAGTCAAACACAGAGTCAAGGGCCGAATGGTATCCCTCATTTGTGGAGGCTAGACCTAAACCCAGGCTCAGGAGTAAAGTAGACAAATTCATGTTTTAGATTCATAGAACAAAAATGCAAAATGTTAATATTTATGTGATACAGTTGCAATATACTTCATAAGATATTTGAACAAACTATGCTGCTGCTGCATACCTGTACAAAAACGTAAATGTTTAATCCCATTGTCAAATATTTTGAAGAATAACAAGGGCCCATAGGAAGAGAGGAGAAGGGGAAATGTTGGAACTAAGATAAAGCAAGGTATATTCCAAGCAGTTATAAATATCACTGTACATATTATAGCCATATATATTTTAAAAATGTTATTCATAGGTATAAGAATTATGTCACTGTATTTGGGTTTTTTAGGAACAATATAGGACCCAGAAGAAGAAAGGCAAGGGATCAGGGAATGGGAAGCAGGAGGTAGAGGGATGTGGGGGGTGGATATTGAACAAATTGTATTGCTGAATTGTGTGCATTTAGGAATATGTGACAACTAATCCCAACATTCTGTAAAACTATAATGTACTAATAAAAATAAATTTAAAAAAATATGAAAAACAAAAAATATCATTTGTGGATATCTTTGTTTTTCTGATGATAGAAAATCTAGAACACAGGAAAATATAATGAAGAAAACCACCACTTATAAAGTCACAACATCACCTCAATTTTACAAATAAAAGCAAATTTTTAAGGTATATTGCTCACATTTTAATATGGTTTCCTTTTACCTTTCCCAAGTCTGTCAATAACACTTAATTGTTTGATCATCCCAAAGCCTCTGCTCTGGGTATTCTGTGCTTCTGTGTATGGTTAGGAAAAAGTCATTTGTTAAACTCGGAGATGTGGTGGTCAGTTACCAAGTGGAGCAAGTGTGAGCCTGTTCCAGAGCACAGCCCAGCCCTGTACCTCTCCACAAGTAGTTGACCACAAGGACTAACCAAACAGTAATAATGCCCAAATGTTCCAGATGATTTCCAATTGCCTCTCCAGCCTTCTGAGCAGGATGCTGAAAGGTATGAAGACACTAAAACTTTCTTAGCCTCTGATCTCTAGCTAAGGAAGGGATGGTTAGGGAAATGAGAAACAGAAGAACAAAATGAGCTGGCTGCATCTGCCTGCCAAAGGCTACACAGTGAGCCCCTCTAAACAAATATCTCCAGAACCTGGTAACATGACCTTCTCTTGCTTATTCGACTCAGAGCTATGACTAGGCCTACTTTTGGTGACTTGGGTCTTGCACTATCTTTTGTGGTTTCCCCTACACCTGCCATTCTTCTCAAATCACCCATTTGAGTGCATCACTTGCTTCTAGTCAGGGATCCTAGCAGAAGCACTGGCATTCCACTGGTGAGTGGCATAAACCCCTCTCCCACCTTCTCACAATGGCTCTTTCCAGAGAGAGCAGACAACAGACTATTAACCCTATATGGAGTTGGAAGTTAAGTGCTCTTTCCATCCCATTTCTCGGACTTCTGTCCAATCTGTACAACTTGAATGGGCACAAACATTTTTGGATAACAATAACCGAAATAAGTAATATTTTGGATGAAGATCTGGGACTTCAGAAGCTTCTATCAAGATGGAGTAGCCTGCCAGGTCCTACTAACCATCTTTCCCTTTCTCTACACCCTCAGTCACCTTCCTAAGCCTCCCAAAGCTGAATTTCCTGCACAAACAGAATAGAGCAAATTAAAATGGGTACAGGGTGCCAAGACTATCAACTCCAAGTTCTGTTTTCCTTTTGATAGTAAGAACATGTCCAAATCATCTTGGTGGAAGAAAATTTCACATATTTTAATAGAGTTATCCTCACAATTTCACACTTTCCAGTGAATTTTTGTAACATATGTGCACTACAGAATAAAAGAATGCCTTCTCATTTTTAGAGGGAGAAAAACAACAGGAACATGATCTTGGAGAACACATAATCTTATTTGCCCTTGTGACTTTACCTCAAAACCTAAAAACAAAACTCTTTGCAAATTAAAACTCCAAAGTACAAATGACAGTCTTCCTGTTTTTTTTCCCAACTAAACTATGCTTGCTAGATCCTAGCTCCCCAAAATTATAAATACCAGTTTCTTCTTAAAAGTAAAAAGAAAAAAAAATAGAATGAGAAAATGCTTTTTTGCAATCACTGTTTAATTAGTGATGGAACTAGTGATGAGGTCAGTAGCTTTCAGCTTAAGTTATCCATTCAAGTTTGGTTTCTTCTTTAATTCTGAATCCTGCTAAGATTCATCTTCCAGGGCATCCTCCTTTCCTCTCCTCCCAATGAATTACAATCAAATGACTGGTCTGCAAGATACTAATTTCCCCTAAATACACTCTGACTCCATCTCTTTCTAGAATGCCCATTGTCACAACCAAGCTCACATCATGTCCTCTTTATGTCTCCATAGATTAGAGTGAGGATTTTCAACTCATCACAACTGGCATTTAGGCCAGATATTTCTTGTTGCGGGGGACTGACTCATACTGGAGGATGTTTAGCAGCATTGCGAGCCTCTACCATATGAAGTTCCAAAGCACCCCTTACAGCAAGGTTGTATTCAGGAGTCAGGGTTGCAATGTAAATGAATGAAGCTAGACAGAGAACTGCAGGGTTTGTGCCTACACAAACAACAGTTCCTGCCTCTCAACTTCAGCAGCCAGTTCCATGCAGAAGAAGGCTCAGGGTTGCCACATCTGTGAAGCTGGATATCTGGGGTTTTATGTCTAAAACCTAAATGAATTTCTTAATGACTAAATATATGAACATGAAGTAACTAAACAAGAAATGTCTACAGGCAGAACTTGCAGGCTGTCACATACTATTTACACTCTAAGGATGTCTAAGCATTTATCACAGCACCCCATGAATGTTTATATGCTTCAGTCCCCCACAAGTGTGAGAACATCTTAAGGTCTTAAGGTATGTTTACTGTGCCATTTATCCACTAGTTCTTATATTTATTTTAATTTATGCATAATTTTCCTTCCTTCTCCCATGTATCCATTTGTTTGTTCATTCAACTCACCAGTGAAAAGATTCACGTGCCTGTAAGCACTTTAAGTATACAGAAAGTCCCTGTCCCAGTCCAGTGAGGAGAAACACAGGCAATCAGAAAATATACTCTCTTCTGAGCATTACAAATGACTTAAGGCACAGCACATGGACAACAGAAAAAGCACTCAGATCTCCTTGGGGCAGTGGTGCTGGCTTCAGATGAGATGCAAGGTTCCAATAAAAGTCTGCCACCTTGATAAGTAAGTGAGGGCACCCAGGTCACAGAAGAACCTATGCAAAAGGACAGGTACAAGAAGAAAGAGCACACATTTGAGGAGTCACAATCACAGGTTTTGTTTGAAATAGGGAAGATAAAAATGGGTGAAATCTCATAGTCCATTCTGGAAAATCTGGATAGTACAGTCCCTGGCACATAGAACATATTAAAAAGAGAGTTTAATAAATGCATTAATCAATTAGAAACAAGGCAAGAAGGAATGCTGACTAAGCATGGTTTAATAGTTGCAACAGAGGTTTAAGTCCCTTTAACTGAGACTGTGCTGAGAGAATATAAAACCAGGGACCCAGTGAACAACTGTCACATGAGCTAATACAATAATAAAACAATTACTATAATAGCAACAGTAACTGTCATTTTCTGAGTGCCTCTTATGTGCCAAATATGAAGGGTGTAACAGACATTATTTCATTTAATCTTCATAATGAACCTCCAAGGTAAGTAATGGTCCCATTTTGGCTATTTATTTATTTATTAGTGCATTTATATTATACAGAATGGTGAGTTTCACAGTGGCATATTTATTTGCTCATTTATAAAAACACAATTTGATCAACTTCATTCCCTACTCTCCAGTTTAAGGATTAAAAATAGGCTCAGAGAAGTGACCTACGGCTCAGAATTAGGGGTCTGAAGCTAGATCCCAAGCTCTTCACCATTGCAATTGTACTTTTTGGTGGTAACATTCTCAGGTTTTCTTGCAAAGCCTCTTGGTTGTAGTTGAACTTGGACCATTCACATACCAAGGAAGAGACTTGCTCTCCTGTGGATGACTAAAATTTGTCTTTCCAAAATAGAAATTATCCTCTAAAGCAGAAAAAAAGACCACCAAGTGGTTGTTATCATACTGTCACAATATATTTCCCAGTGGGTTTTCATGAAAACAAACAATGAAAAATAATATAAAATAACCACCAGCTCTGGAGAGTGGCATGGAAAAGGAAGGCAAGTGAATTTCTTTCTGCTACCAACTCAGGCCAGGTTCCTCTACTGCAGACAGATGAGCAAAGGCTGCCATCAAAAGCAGATGACCTTCAGAACCACTTCCAAAACTGGGACTTGAGGGGCTGGAGTGATGGCTCAATGGTTATGGTGCTTGCCTGACATGCAATAGGATGTGGGTTTGAACCCCAGCACCACATATACAACAAAGTGTCAGAGCAATGAAACCTACATGAAAAACTAAATAAAACTGATTCTTTCTCTCTCTTAAAAATAAAAAAAAAATGGAACTTGAACAATAGGCCATAGACTCTGTCAACAGAAGTCAATTCTATTTACTTTCAGAGACATAGACTCTCTTACATGGATATATTTGTAAATGATACTAAAATACCTTCAATGTGAACCCTCAATGTTCACAAATTGTACTGGGTTTCTCCATGCTTTAGCTGACTTCATGGACTAAGCGAATGAATCTAAATCAAGGAAGAACTAAAAATCTGTGAGGGAAAAAGTATTTTCAAAAACCCTCTGAGTACTTAGCAAGCACCATTTTTATATCTAGATGATACTATAACTGAAAATAGATTTTTTTAAATCAGCTCTTGAGAAGAGGTCTGCTGGAAACAATTCTAGGCAAATCTAGTTGATTGCCACCCTTCTCTTTATACACTTGGCATTTAAGTCTTCTGGTATACAGATGAGCTATTTATTAGTTTGCACTGATGAAGAAAAGTATGGGCTCTACAATAACAACACTGCCTAGGTTCAAACTGACACTCCATTACTTGTTATTGTATAATTTGACAAATTGTAAGTTTTTTTCTAAGTCCTGGTTTCATTGTTTATAAAATAGTAGATTAAGACTTGATTAAATTGCTTCCAAAGCTAGCTGAAATGACCAAATTAAGATAATGCTAGAGAAGAAGAGAAGGAGGCACATTTGAAAAACATTTAGAAAATAAACAAGATTTAGACACGGACTTCTGAAGATACAATTTGTCAGCAAAGCAGACTACAGAAATGAAGCAAGGCTTTACTCAGGGCCTTAGAGAAAAGATGGTGAATCACTAAGAAACAATAGGTAGGGCAGAGACAAGTTAGTAGGGAATTTGGACTTGGCACATGCTGGTAAAAGACAACTTTGGAAAAGTCATGTAGCAATATCCAGTGGCTAGTTAGATTGAAGAATAGGGTTGGACACAAATTCTAAGTCATTGGCCCATAAATTAAATAAATAAAACCAAGCCATTGTATACTGAGGTACCCCAGAAGGAATATTTCTGTAAAAGTTGCTATCCAAGGGAATTCAGATTTTTTTTTTTTTTTTGGTTTGGTCCTCACAGAGTTCTAAAGAAAAGATTCCACCAATATATAAAAATCTTGAAATAGTGAATAAGTAAAAAAAAAAGGGGGGGGAGGATTTCTTATTGCTTTGAAAAATCAGAAGACCTTGCAATACTGAGCAGCATTCCTCACTTTGGGAGGATAGCTAGAACCCTTTAAGGGAAGTCCCCTTGGGTATGTGCTGTCCCATGCACTGGGATCACCACCACTAACACAGCACATGTGTGCGCGCTGATCATGGTCTATGCCCCCACTGCTATCCTCTTGGCTCTCACATGAATGTATGCTTGGGACTGTCATTCGAGCCTCAGAAGTATGAGAAGAGCAGAGAGCAAAGATCAGAAGTCTATGAAAACTACTATGTAAAAGAGTCTCTAAAGAAGAATCTATAGACTCAGAAAGAAGTGTCAAACAATGACGGCCTGTGTGGTATTGTGAAAGACAAGGGAATGGAGCTGTCAAAGATTGACCTGTGATTTATTCATGTCTGACACCTTCCTCACCATCAGTAAGACTTTTCAGCATTAACTGCAAAATATGTCCCAAATCTAAACACTTATCATCCTTACTACCGTGATCCAGACCAACATCATTTCTCTCTTGGATTAATGCAATAACCTCTTACCTATTTTTACTCATATCTCCTAGTAATCCATTTCCACATGGAAATAAGAAACAGCTCATTAAAATATAAATCACACCATGTCACTCTTTTGACAAAGCTACCTAGTGATCTACTACATTCAGAAAATAATTGATACTCCAACACACACTTTGTATTATTTTACTGGGAGTAGCTCTCACCTTGCTCTCTTGGTCATATCTCTAATAATTAGCTCACTACATTCAGCCACATGTGCTTCCTGATTTTTCTTCAAACAAGTCAAGGCTGTTGCCAGGGGACTCTTGGACTTCCTCTTCCTGCTGAACGCACTGTTCTCCCATCAGCTCATTTCTTCTCCTTGGACCCTTTTCAGTTCAAATGTTATTTCCTTGGAGAGGGCTTGGTAGGATCTAAATGCCATTTCCCACTTGACCCACTTTCTACCTCTCTCCCTACTGCATTTCCTCCAGAGCACGTATTTCAGCTGAATTATTTTTATTTGGTTATTTTTGTTCCAGTCCTTCCCACATTAAAATGAGCTCTATGAGATCAAGGTCTTTGTCTATCTCTATACAAGGCCTTACACAGAGAAGGTCTCAATAAATCAGTGTTAAATGAATGGATTGGAATGAATGTGAAAATGAACTGTAGAAGTTAAAGGATTACTAAGAGTGGGGATTAAACAAAGCACACTATTCCTAGGTTCCAAAGAAAGCTAACTCTGAGAAAGAAGGTTGATATACCAGTTTTGTATCAGTTATCGTGATCTTAGGGAGCAGGAAGGGAGTGATGGACAAAGGGGATGAAACAGAAGAGGAAGGGAAGCAAAATGAAGTTGTCTTCAAGACTGTCTCACAATGAGTGATCAACTTTCCATTCCACAGGCCCACCATAATCTCCCTAACCCCTAAGTCACATAAACGTATCTCGGAATCATCCATGGTAGAGCATTAACTCTGTCCAGTATGTATACATTTGGGCATGGAGTGAGAGCCATAGGAACAGCGACAGGGAAGCTTCATGGGACCTGACACCAGCAAGAAGCCCAGGTGAGAGGCATGGTCAGTAAATGCTGCAGGGTGTTTTGCAGGGCCTATGCAAACCTAGTTACCACAATGGCATCTGGAGCAAGAGATGATGAAATTTTCCTCTACCATCCTCACAAGAAGATCTAACAAATGGGACATGAGATGTTTCTGATACACATAAGAACTTAAAATACCCACTACTTTAGCAACAACCTTAATGGCAGCCATGTCAGTATCCTGGGGAGGGTGGAAAGCATATTTTACTGAGTAAAGGAATGACTGGAAGGAAAAGATTCAGAGCAGTTAGAGCAGACATCTGTCATGTTTAAAAGTAAAGTTTAAAAGTGACACCATTTAGTGTCAAAGCAGAGATATGATCACAAAAAGATAGGTCCAAGGGGCCATAGCAAAAGGGGTTCTCAGTGGTTAAACCTGGGACCATCTGCACGACAAAATAATGACAGTAATGGATAATAACCCTTAGAACAAAATAAAAATTCACAAGTGCAGCTGATGCAAATATTTGAATGAACAAATAAATGGGAAGCAAGAAGAAAGCCACTAGCAGTAGAGTCTGGTTCATAAACATAGAAGGAGTACAAACAAACAAAAACAATCTGTCAAAACTACAGAAATAATTGATTTAGCAAGAAGTAATAATGGGGGCCTGGAGCAGTGGCTCAGTGGTTATGACACTTGCCTGGCATGTGCAAGTATGTGAGTTCAAAACCCAAGCACCACATACACAACAAAGTGTCCAAGGAATGAAAGTCACATGAAAAACTAAATAAAAATTGCTTCTTTCTCTCTCACTGTCCTCTCTTTTAAAAAAGTAATAATTAATGTGAAAGTTAATGAACAAAAGACTGATAGGAAGCATGAATTTTACATAGTGTCAAAGCGTTTCCCCTTAAGGTAGCTATTAATGACCAAAGGAAAAAATCAGTAACTTCACAGTGGAGAAACTGGAAGAAAAACCTGAACCAAGTGACCAAAGCACCACCTGTAAATCAACGTCTCTGCCTCCTCTTTGATGTGCTGTGAGAAGCACACATCATTTCTGTGGTTTTTCTGAAAAAAAAAAAATCATAACCTGGATTTAATCCTGAGGAAGCCTCACACAAACTCAAATAAGAGATATTCTACAAAATGCCTAAAGGGCCCCTTCAGAAATGTCATGGTCATGAAAGATATGCACAGACTGAGTGCCTGTTCCCAGGTGAAAAGACAGAGAGATGACATGACAATCAAATGCAAAGTGTTCAGAAAAAGGGACAAGTGGGGCAATCAGAAAAACTAGAGCACAGTCTAGCATTGCATGGCTGTTACTTATGTATCTGACAACTGTGCAACAATTGTGTAAATGCTGGGAGGGAGAGAGAAGCTGTGACGGGAAGAGAGATACAGAAGGCCTCAACATTACCTGAAATTGGTCTGATTTTTCCATAGTATCGTGATAGTATATGGATGTCCATTTTATTACTCTTCGTATCTTATAAAGGTATATGCATTATATTATTCTGCTTGTATGAATGTGTCATATTTAAAACCTAAAAATACAATGAAAAAAAATGTCATCTGTTCTTGGAGATTGTTACCTAAGTCTCAGAGCCCTATCACTGTTCTCTCTTACAAAGTTGAAAATGATACATGAACACCTAAGATTTCCTCCTTAATAAAATTAGATGGTTTATAAGAGCTGAAAGGGGAATCTGTTCTTTGTTATGGGAACCACAGTTCTTTAATCCTTTGTCTATAACTACTACAAATCTTGAGCACTTAAGGTCCCCACTTGTGACCCTTTGCATACATGTACCTCATGCTGAAAGGAAGGAGTATAGACTCTTGGTATCTGTAGCCTTAGGTCCAAATTCCCACTTCTCCAAATATTATCAGTGTCATGGGACAGGCATGTGACCTTGACTTCCCTGAGTGCTTCTGCAGATGTAAACTTTGAGAAAACTTCATAGAGTTGTCCTAAGGTTAGCTTGAAAGAACATGGATAAAACCAAGCATTGTACCTGGTACACACAGGCTTTGACGTGCGGTACCAATATCTGTAGCACTGTTATTACTGCCTTTACTTCTGATAAAAATGAGACTGAGGGAAAAAGTCTACCTCTGCTTTAAATCCCCTTTATGCCACAAATGCAATCTGATTGCAACAGAGCTGCAACACTACACCTTTGAGCTGATTGACTGCCACATATCTACCATGATTATTCCAAGTTGCCTCATACCAATGGAACTGTCCTGGTATGGACAGCTGGCTAGTGCCGGTGGCAAAAGTTCTGGAGTAAGAACTGGTATCAAATCCTTCAGTCACCTCCTGTGTCCTGTGTGATCTGGGGCAAATTACCTAACAGTCTAAGCCTTAGGGATTTTCTCTTTAAAACAGGGATGATGCCAGGCTTGGTGGTATACACCTGTAATCCCAACAACTTGGGAGGCTGAGATAGAAGAATCACAAGTTCAAGGCTAGCTTCAGAACTTAGCAAGATCTTGCCCAAAATGAAATATAAAAAAAGGCCAATGGTACAGTGACCCAGCGGTTTCGGCGCTTGCCTGGCAAGCACAAGGACCTGGGTTCAAACCCCAGCACCACATACACAACTAAGTGTTGGAGCAACTAAGGCCATGTGAAAATCTAAATAAAGTTGTTTCTCTCTTTCTCTGTCTCTCTCACTGTCCCTCTCTCTTTAAAAATAAATAAATAAAAATAAAGATAATAAAATGGTTCTCTTAGAATTTATGTTTCATAGATGGACACTGCATTCAGCAGGGCCTGACACTTATCATACTGTCCAAATGTTAGTAATTTCTTTGACTGAGGTATTACAAGAAGGAAATATCTACAGTTGGGCCATGAGAACCAAGGAAGAAAGCAAGTGCTTGATGAAAGAGGAAGGCACTCTACCAAATGGTTAATACACTCCTTATCCTTCTGATTAGACCCTTCAGCTTCTATAACTTCTCAGAGCTTCCAGTATCTCATATGCAAAAGAGAAATACTACTGTCTCCTTCACTGGCTTGCTGTGAGGGCTAAATGAGCCCTGAGGACATATTTGAAGAACAACATATACGAACTAGAGGCAGAGGAAGCTGCTCGATGTTCCCTAGGCCTCTGAGCCTCTAGCACCCTTTCCTAAGACTGAACGACAGCCAAGTGTTCATTGCTCAAGGTCTGGAAGCAGTTACCCCTTCAGTCTTTTCCTTTGTAAACCATCCACAGCCGCACAATCCGGGCCTCTCAACAAGGAAGTAGAAGTCCATATGAAGGGCAGGTGAAAGTGTTCTGATGCTTTGTAAAATCCACACTTTCCTCCCAAGTTGCACCACCACATCCATCACTGTATTCAGAATTCCACATTTTAAATCTTTGTTTAATCTTCCTAAGCAACCCAGAAAGAAAATAATAGTCCCATGTGTGCGTTAGATCTTAGACACTTCCTAGAGAATGGCTTTAAACGGCATACTCAGAGTTAGAAGAAAAATCTGAGGACAAAAGAGAGATTAAGAATTGTGGAACAGGGAAGGATGGAGATTTGAGAAAGAAATTGGGTTCAGGTTACAAGAGTAAAAGTCGAGTAAGAAAACAAAATCCAGTTAAGGCTGCCTTGGTTAAAGTTACAAATAAAATCAAACACTTCATAGATCTCTAGTTCATGAACCCAAGAAAGCGCAGAGGCTGCTCTCATGAGCTTGAACAACAGGCTAGTTTTCAAGCAGGAATGAAAGTGATTGGGCCTCTGGACAAAGAGCTTGAAAGCCCAAACATAAGCCTGGTCTCTGAGAGTTAAAAGGAATGCAGACTGCCCAAACACACCAGCCATCTGTTTTTGCTGCCACCTTTCCAGGGGTCATGTCTGGAGTGAGGGTAGACAGTTGAGGGGGAAAAAAACAATGTGAAGTACAGACTTCTAGAAAATAAAACATCAGAAGAACATTTATTAAAGAGTTATACACGTGCCTACACATACATAAACATGTGAGGGGAGACGGGAAATACTTCAATGCATGCATGCATGTGCATGTATGTGTGTGTGTGTGCTACAATTACCCAAACTTCTTTATGTTTTTAGGCATGAATAACAAGGGCTAAAACAAACTCTTGAAATACTGTTGCATTTTTTAGCAAGATCAAAAAATTTTTACAAGGGCATTCCAAAAACAGCAAAGGGTGTCTGAGTACCATGTCAGTGTTTTTTCATAACTAAAGATTAAGCAGAGAGCTTTGGGATAGCATTAATAGCATTATTGTAAATTGCTTAGAAATGTATATAGAAGATGGAAGATGTAGAAGAAAGAGGAGAGCAAGCTTTCCCTTGGCGCAGCCCCACTAGGGACCAGGAATTGCACTAAGAGTTGTGTGCATGACATCCCATTACACCTGCACAAGAAACTTCAGAGCAAGAGCTTCTGAAGGCCAGACAGTTTGAGGGTGGCAGAGCCACAGTGCTGGTCTCAAAGTCTGTGCTCTTCCCACTATGTGGCCTCCCACAGCAAGGCATTCCTTCCTAGTACTGCCAGGAGGACCAAAAAAAAAAAAAAAAAGCTCCATTTTCCTGGGGCAGGCAACAATCACAGCAAGATGCAAACACACCTTTCCTGGGATCTTCACCTTAGCAGAAAACAGACAACAAGTGTTTCTGTCAGAGAGTTAATATGTGAAGTCAAACAATTTACATGTAGCAGATGATAAATATTTAATGCTACTTAGTACAGTGGTTCTTCAAAACTGTGTTTTAGCTCTGAAGGCCCTTCTGTTAATCTCTACTTCAGCGATACAGCCAAGTCCTGGTGAAATATATTTTTAATGAGGACTGTGCCAACACAAGAGGCTCAGAACGCAAATAGCATTTCAGTGCATAGAGCCCACAGGGAATCTCACACTCCTGGGAGAAAGGGTCCTAACGCAAAGAAGAGGATGAAAAGAGGCCAGGGAAAAATTATCTTCTAGGCAAAGAAACCCTGCTAGAGCCCTGTCAGAATAATCACCAGAATGGCTTTTCCCTCCCTGGGTGGATGAGTGTCGGGTTCAGGGGAATCATATTCCAGACGGTAAGCTGGGGATGAGAGCTCTGGCTGTTTTCCCAGTGTCTGTGGCATCTTAGTTGCTTGGCCTGTGCCTATGGAGCTGTGGCACCATCCACTCAATGCACAGGGCCCTGGTGCCCAGCCATCCCCTCTCCCCTGCCCTGGTCTTCCTGGTTCTTGTACAGTGTTGGATCCCGGCTACTGTTCCTTTATCTTTTGCCTTGCCTTTTGAATCTAATTCTCTACTCACGGGTGAGAAAAGAAATTGCCAACAAAAGCACAAAACTGAGAGATCATGAAACAACAAGCAACAGCAAGAAGCTGCTTCTAGCGTTGGCTGAAAGGACAAAGGGAGAAGACATGACTAGAGCGCAAGACCCAGCGTCAACCTGCAGAGCCATGAAGGGCCAGTGGGAGCAGAGCTGTAGAGGGGCTGTGGCCACCACCACAGATGTTGCCTGAGGCAGAAAGAAGGGGAAACAATCTAGCTCCTCTTTTTCCCCTGCTCTCCCATCACCCACAGATGTCAAAATATCAGAGGGCAGGGGTCAACCTTTATAACACAGCACACAGCAGGGTAAGGATCACAAATGGATGTAAGTGCAAATGGGCCAAAGGCCAACACAATTGGGGAGCTAAAATATAAGTTACAAGACAGTGTGTTTTGAGACACCATAACTGCTAAATATACCGTAGGTAATTTAAGCAGATACACACATATTGAGGAACTGAGAAATGAAAGATCAACAAAGAGAGTAGGAAGAAGAGCAACAAGAGATGCAACTGATCCTCATTATCTGCAGCAGATAAACTCTCTAGCATGCAGAGACACTCATTCAGGAAATACTGAATCACTGCTCCTAGAGAAAACACAGGGCTAGGCTCCTTTGAACCTCTGGTACCATTTTCATCCACCAATCAACATACAACCTTGTTTTATGTGTGTCTGTGTTTAAAAACACCTCCATTAACACTGAACTTACAGCCAAAAACACTTAACTCATGCCTGAGTGAAGCTCATCTTACATAGTACTGCCTCTGTGAGGCACACTGCAGCTCTCTGCACTTAGGTTCACCAGACAGCACTTTAACAATGCATGTATGGCCAATTTAAACTGTGAAATCGCCATCAAAAAAGCCCCAAAATGAGAGACCACAAAACAAATAGACCTCGAAAAGGACAACTACTTACTGAGCTCAAACAGGAAGACACAGTGTTGTTCTGTGTGGCCTCATGAGGGCATACACATGGAGCAATTCTGGAATGTTCTGCATCTCCATGTATGTACGAAATGACTGCAAAAAAGCCACTGGTATTAATTTCAAAGCTACAAATATATTTTAGCAAGTAGGTGAATCTGCCTATGCACGACCTTCAAATAATAAGAATTAGTTGTCTATCAAGATGTTTAAAAAAAATTTAAAGGTTATTCTTGGATGGTAGGAGATGGACTGCTTTTAGGTTCATTATACATATTTTCTTCCTTTCTATTTTCATCTGTTGTCTAATTTTTCTGCATTAAGCTTATAAGTAAGGGGAGAGTTCTAATATTAACAAAACAAACAAACAAACAAAAAACTAGAAGCAAAAGCATTAGGAAGTGGAATCACTTAGCCAAATAGGAGATCATCCCAAACATACTCCTAGGGAGCAATTTGCTAATTCTTGCTGTGTGCTATGAGGCGTGACCTCAAAGTGTTCCCCAGGCTCTTCTGGCCAACAGCTATGGTGGGCAAACAGCAAGGGCCAGTGTGGGCAGGCTGATGGTAAGAAGGGCACTCAGCTAGCCTACTAAGTAGATACCAACCATTCCCACAGAACAGTTTAGCCTTGACTCAGACTCATGTCTCCCCAACTGTTTCTAATTAAACATCTTGTGCTCAGGTGATCCTCACTAATAAGATACATGCTTCTTTCAGTTCAAAAAACACAACTTAAGCCCCCACTACATACTAAACACTATATGAGGTGCTAGAAGGAATAAAACCCCTTTCCACTATGTTTTGCCTAACATGTTTTCTATGTGCTGACCTACTCTACTAATTAAAACAAAAATAAAATCCTAATTTATGAGATACTTCAGCTTAAAACCAGAAATAAAACTATATTGCAGAATTAAAAAAGCATCAGAATAGCACAAAAGCATAGGAATTCAGCTCTCTCTGTTCATTTCTGATGCCATTAATGAGCAACTTTTAATCTTTAATCCTCCTGCACTAAGCTGCTTTTCTGTCCCATCTGCTCCTCTTACTCATGCCTTCAGGATCTTATAATTAAATTCTAATTAAAGTTTAAGGCTTGTAATAAAGAAAACACTTGCGGAATGCCTTTGATTCAAGAGGCCAAAATAACATTTCAGCAGTTTAAAAAAAATGAATTATATCCTTTTGCTTAACAAGCATCTTTAAAATGGAGTTAGAATGGGAAATTCCAATCTTCTGTGATTTTACCAGCCGCACATTATGTAAATGTTCATCGTTATGTGGTACATATATATCAGCTGAAGACAGCAAGCACAGTGTGGAAGGGAGCTTGGTGGTAATGCACACAGCAGAACTCTTACTGACACCATCCTGGTACTCAGCTAGCTGGCGTGGTGCAGGGTGCCAGCTTCTATCTAGCTCAGTACCTGAATACTAAAAGAACAGGGTTCTCATCCTTCTCCCAAACTCAATCAAGTCTGCTTGGTCAGCATCCTCCAGATTGTCTCTCCTACTGTATCCGTTCAGCTCATCAATTTTCCTTGGAATAAGTATGTGCATCATCCCCAGCTCAGCCTCAGTACCCTGATCCAGTTCACACTGCAACCCACTAGATGAACAATAGCCAAAATTTCTGAAGCATTGTTCTGATCAAGCTGGCCCAGTAGGAACAACTCTATGCTCTTTTGGTGATTGCATCCCCATGGCAGCTTTTACACCTCTACTACTGCATATTTCATAATTTACACTCGTATTGGTCTATTTTCTCTCTCTAGTTTTTGAGCACTGTCCTGGAAAGAAAAAAAGTACTTTCTTTTTTTTAAACAAAACCTAGAATGATAAAGTAATTTACTTTATAAATTCAAAGAACACTTATCAAAGTCTTCCAGAAGCCTCAAGTTCACATACACCTTGTTTGAACCATTTGAAGTGCTTTATACTATGATACCAATTCTTACATTCACTCTGTGAGGCACATTCTATCATCTGACACAAGGAAACCAGGGGACAGAAAAATTGAGGTTCTTGCCTAAGATCATGTGGTGGGCCAAGATTATAGCCACACCATCTGGCTCCAGAGACCAAGCCATGAACACCCTTCAACCACAGAGTCTCAGTAAAGCATGTCAGGACTACGTGTTCTTTTCTCTTAACAACCCCAGTTCCTAGCCTATGACCTGTTGAACTAGCATGCGCACTACTCCGTGACACACCGCAGTATCTCATGCTAACCTTTACCCCTGCTGCCTATGTATGAGGGCCCCTTATCCACCTGGTAGATTCTTGCTCATTCTTCAAGTCCTCATTCAGTCACCTCCTATCTCATAAAGTCCTTCCTGATTCCTGGAAAGACCTGACTACTAGCCCCCTTTGCTACTATAGTTTCTAGAACCTACTGGATTTCTGATCCAGAGCTAATTACCCAGCACTGTGAACCTCTCAGGGGCCATGCTTTTCTCTCAGTGTCCTCTAAAAGCAGGGCACACAATAGGACTTTGGGAAATGTGTGAGGCATGAAGAAGAAGGGTTCTCTAAATTTGAATGATGCACCTATACACAGCATGGTTCTGTCTTGCTGAAGTAAATTCAGAGAAAACTGTTACCTTCCCTAGTAAGATGTATAGAGAAAAAACAAAGAACAAAGCAAATAACCTTATAAACCCAAAGACCACATCTCACACTCCCTGAGCATCTGATGCACTGGCAACTCTTCGTTTCACTTTTTGACAATTGAGATGTGTTAGTTCCTTTCTTCCATAATCCTACAGCCTGTAAGATAAGTCCCAACCAAACCATGGAGAGAACAAACAGAAGATGAACACCCAGCCTCACAAGCAGTCTGGACCAGATAGAGCTGCCTGTATCCCAGCATGGAGTTCAGGGCCTCAGAGCCCAGGGCCTCGTGCCCTGATCTCTTTGCCAGCGTAGTTTGTCCCCTAGACTAGCCTTGTGCCCTAGAGTTCCATTGAGACTGAAACCTATTCCTTGCCCTAGAAGCCTTGCTTCCTTTTGTCAAGTCATCTTTCAGGGTACAGACATCCCACTAGCTCAATTCTATGCCAGGTGACCAGCCACTCTGAACCAGATTTGCTACACTGTCTAAATATTCAGTATCCCTCATTCTGAAAAATTCCTAAAACTTGCTGTCCGCCCAGTGAATGAGTACCAAGTTTATTCAAGATCTAAGCAATAAGTACCAAAAAGTACTAGGTCTTTTACAATAGCTACATCTCAAATTCCTCAAAAACCTTCCTGTAAAAAACATTTATTCTTTCTTTACCAAATGCCTACTAAGAAACAGGCAGGATAATGAAGATAAGTGATCTGCCCACTGTCGTACAGATGATGAGCAGAAGTGGAATACAGAAAAAAATCTTTAATTCCCATGATATATTCCAGCTCCTGGTGTTTTTGTCCTTGATGAAATGAAGAAATATTAGGGAAAAGCATGCATTCAGATATCCAATAATAGTGCTTTTTTTTTTTACCATGGCTTATATGTAAATGTGGCTGACTTAATCCTTCATGAAACCCCAGGCTGCATCCGATGCTCTGTCCACTGCACATTGCTGACCATTTCCTGAACAGGTGAGGAATTCTCACACCTATGTTGATGTTCATACTGCTGTCTGCCATACACTGTCTCTACCTGTCCACTGAATTGACCCTGCAAATCCAGCTCATTCAGTCCTCATTCAATATGTATTAAAGAGCTGTTAGGTATCACTTCCTGCACAAAATGATGAACAGACAAGATTTCCAGGCAAAGCAGCACATGTCTGTCATCCCAGCTACTCCAGAGGCTCAAAACAAAACAAACAAAAAAGAGACGGGATTTAGTTTCTGTCTTTAGAAAGCTTAGTCTAGTGGACGGTAAGGACAAGAAAAAAACTGAAACATTGAATATGTTGTCCTATGACAGGGAAAGCACAGGCTGTGTAGGAGCTCAATAGAAAGGCCTAGAAGCCCATCTTAGGGCCTCTAATCTGAGACGCTGCTCTTCCCAATCCTTACTTCATTTCCCAAACCCACCACAATGACTCCTGCCTTTTTCTCTATTGTGCTGTTCATTCTGCATTCATAGCATTTTTCAACTTGAACCATAATTTATGACTTGCTTATTTACCTCCATTACTAGAATCAATTCCTTTAGGGAACTGATTAACTGACAAATACTTATTGAGTGGCTTATAGGACTATACTGTTTAAAAGCATGAATTTTATCATTTAAGTTCTCACAAGTACTAACCATGGGACTTCGGTTAGGTTACTTAAGCACCTTAGCTTCTAAAAATTTTCCATGTTTTAAAATAGGGTTTGATTAGAAATATGTTAAAATTTAGCGTGACAACAGTATTTACCCAAAATCATGAGTATTATCTAAGGCCCCCGTCTTTGGCACTTCCAATTTCAACATCAATTCTGGCATTACTCAACCTGTGTACGACCAAGGGCAATGTGACAATGAGGATCCTCATATCTAAACATTATAAAATGTCAGTAATACACAGTTTGAAACTTATTATCATAATATTCACTTCCAAATATAAGTGAGCTATTTAGATATAACTTGGGGTGAACAAAATCTCAGAGTTTTATATGTGGAAAATGCAAGTTAGTTGAAATGTATGCATATTTGTTATTTTGAAAGTAAAATACTACAAACATTATGACTATTATGTACCCATTACTAATAATTTAATAGGATAATAGATCAACAGTTAAATCAAATACCAAGTACAAGAGCATTAGCTGGATGAATTGAAAAATATATATATATATCATTTTAGAGATTATGAATCGTTTAAACAGTTAAATAATATTAGCAAAATACTATTACATTGAGATTCTGTTGCAATTCTAATCTTTATGGCACTGTTTATTTCAAATACCCATAAGAAATTAATTCGGCATCATATGTAATGCTCTATGGTTTAGTTCTATTTATGCTTTCTTCAAGTTTTACATAGAATTTCTGTTCATCTTATGAAAATGTATTAAAAACAAAATCTACCATACCATTTCACAAGAATCTACAAAACTTTGTATAAGAACATTGATAAATCATCTGATATAAACTTAATAAAAAATATGAAGAGTACAAGAAACAAAAGTGTTGGAGAAAAATGAAGTTCTCAAAACATATTTTGTTCTTGATAGCTAATCTTTAAAGTGACAGACTTTACAGTATTTCATAAGAGGACAATTGGTTAAAACTCTGTCTGAAGGATGTGAGACGGATATTCTGGTGAGAAGATATGTCTGGAATGCATATTTACGAAAGAAGCCACAATAAGAAATTACTGGTGTTCTTTGAAGTGGGTGGGAAATGTGAAGCATATACTGTACAAGGTTAAAGAATGAATGGGAGATTAGATTAATGAAGGAAGAGGATATTCATTGTTCACACAGAGGATTTGACTACAGAAAGAGAAAAGCAGCAGAGGCTCACAGCCCAATTTTGCAAAGTGCTTTCTTTTATTAAGGCAGAAAACAGGCTGAAAAATCATGGAACACATCACATCTGCACACACACACATCCAACAGATCATAGCTGCTTCTGAGTGCCAAAAATAAATGTATAATGCTGACTTCTCCCTATCATCCAAACATATCTGATTCCTAAATGCTTGGCTGTACCTGATCCAGCTTCCTTAACAACTTTCAGGACGAATGGGAAAGAAGAACCTTGAGACCAAGACAGTCTTGTGTTCCAGTCCATGATTTTGAGGACTTGTGACTTTCCTGACATAAGCATCCATCCTTTGTACTCACGCACTAGGCTTAGTACTCACATACTTGGTACTCACAGGGCTGAGTGGAAAGGACTCATACACAAGTGGACACCAAAGTGTGTCCTGAACCAGATCACACATGTGAACCTCCAGTTCTCAGAGTTAAGAACCCATTCTAAAAGACTTTCTTCCACTGATACTAATTTCATATGCATGGCAATTGAAAATTAAATTAGTATCAGTGCCTCATTTCAAGAATATCCAATAAGTGCCAAGTGTTGTATATATAAGTGCTGATCCTTACAAAGAGCTATTGTCATTCCCACTGCAATTGATTCAGCTGTGGTTTAGAGAAGCCTGTGCAGAGTGACCATGAGCAAGAATTAACAAGTCAGTTTTGCCTCTGATCTAACTTTGCTACTGCGAGCAAGTTTCTTACCTTCTCTAAACCTCACCCTGCTCATCTATAAAATGGGTATGATCATACCTACCTCAGAAAGTTAAGGTAAGGAGTGAGAAGTACTGCATATAAAGTACCTAACATAATGTCAAAATATAATTTATTATTCAATAAAAGGTAGCTGTACTGACTTTACTATTGCCTATGACCATACAAACAAGATGAGACAGAGAAAGGGTTTACAATCTTATTTGACTGATGCTAAATCCAATGCAGACAACAGTATTTTGGAGGAACTTAGCACATGTTAGCATCATGATGTGAATGCTTTACATGCATTGTCACGGCTAATCACCACCATAATATAGGTACTATTATTACCTAATGTATAGATGAGGAAACAGAGTTAGCAGATATTTTATAGTTAATAGCCACTGGAAATTCGACAGGTTCCTCTATTACCAGTTTCAGGACTTTCAATAAAATATGCTCTGCACACCATCAGCACATTCATTTACCTTTCACGATGATACACTGGCATTTTAAAATCATATATCTCAGACATGTTTCGGGAATAGAAAGGGATATGGACACTGCTTTGAGTTGAGAACATGGAGCTATATAAATGGAAGGTAATATTGGCGTTACTATTTTGCAAAGACATGAACAAGTTACACTGGGAATTTTGCAATCCTAATTTGCAAGAACAGATCCTGGTTGAATCAAATTGGACTTCTCTCTAGATTTTCTTTTTTTAATCTGCAAAATTTCAAGCCATCTTAACTATTTGAAACATACCATATAGTGGTCCCCAAAACTTCATATGAATTGACCCTCACAGTCAAAAGTCCTCAGATGCATAGAAGCAAAAAGTCAACACATTCTATTTTCCCATGGCAAATGGCCTTCGAAAACATTTTCTTTTTTATATTTTTACTGTCAAATGATCATGATCAACAAGAATGAGATAAAACTGACTGCAGCTGGAGAAAAATGCTGATGTGAGTGGCTGAAAATATCACGTGCAACTTGCAATAAAAGGGTACAGGATTGTGAAGTAAGTGGAGGCTGCAAAGACTCTACTCCCCTATAGTCTCGTCTCATTAAGACGAGAAGTACCAGTTTTCCTCAAAATATGTCCTGGAGGAACAAAATCAGAAGGACACTCATCCTTTAGATGTCTTCTTGAAAGCATCAATCCTTGATCTGGAAGAATTTTTACAGGCAGTTGACAGCTCAGACCAGAGTACATGTTATTCCGAAGGTCAGAGTTGGCAAAATGGATATGACTGTCGTCAAACAGGAATGAGCTCCCTTTGAAATCTGAGGCTTAGATGAGCTGATTCCAAAGTGCTCTCTGCGAATGGGAAAATTGTGGTGGCGGGGGTATGTAGCCTATGTAAGCTGAGACTTCTTTCAAGTAATGCAGAATATATTGTCCTGTCTTTATGCAGTGCATGTCCCACCATTAAAGTCTAGACAAAAAGAAGCAACCCCGTGAAGAGGGAGGTAGCTATGTTAGCAAAAAGCCACAGTGAACACTTCACTGTTTGCATCCTGCAAACACCCACCAAAAAGGCTTCCCTCAGAGTCCTCCTACTTCCCATATAGTCTTCTCTCAGTATCTGGCTTGCCCTCTATTTTTTTGTGCTTACCTATTTTGCCCCCATGGTTTGATTGTATTCTGTGGATAACTGCTGACCAAACTCCTGGCTATACCATGAAATAATTACGTTGTCTCTATTATTACTATCATTTAGGAAGTTTCACTGTGTTGCTATCTGAACCTGCTCTGACTTTCGTTAGTGAATCAGATGAGTATTATACCCCATAAATCAGAAACACAACCCTGCATCCCTCATCCCAGTGACCCCAGTAGCTGTAGAATGGAATACCAATGGAATTAAGGGAAGTTTTTGCAGACTCAAATATCATACAAATGCAATAATTTGTCTTTATTAATAGAAGGTCAAATACCATGTACCTCTGACATTTGCATCAATATTTTTACAGTCATTAGGTCTTAGCTTTCAGCAATGGCCCCTTTAACATACACACACACAAATACTCAAGTCTAAATTCTGACATCGTTAAATTGCTTTTGGATACCTTTTTGAAAACAAGTACATTTAAGACAAAGCATTCAAAGTGGTGCCTGATTTTCTCTGCAACTACCAGAACTACCAGAATTCTGTTCCTGGGAATACTAGTCACTCTGCAGTAGTACTTCGGATTCCTTGGTGCTCTGCAAATCTTAGAACACTCTCTGCTAAAGTTACTAATGGCTAACTCTCCTATAGCTTCTCTTCAACACAGAACACAACTTTCATGCTCAGTCTGTGCCTGAAAAAATCAACAGGAAATCATATGAAGTAGTTTGCGTAGTCCCCAATTTAGAGAAGGGAATGGATGCTCAGCAGTTATGCCCTAACTTCACACATGTAATGAGATTAAACTAGGACTCCAAGTCCAGTGTGAAGCCCAGTGTTATTTTTCTCTATGTCATGTAAACAAGCATCCACAGGTGCTGAGGCTGCTTTGGGGAAGTGTGATGACTTATGCATCCTTGGTTCCCCATTCCCCAGTTTGCCACTTCCCTTTTTCCATTATCCCTGTATTTATGGTTCCTTCTTCACCCAGCAGTTAGGAGAGCTTCAGATGGTGGGGACAAATGGAAGAGGTCAAAGTAATGCCTAGCACACTTTAAGTTTTCTGATATGAAAACTGTCAGTATGGCAGGGGATAGGACAAGAGGGTGAGCAATAACCAAAATCTTTAAAAAAATCAAGATGCACAATACCTAAAAGTTCCAAAATTTCTCAGAAATATTAGTAAAAACCATTAGTAAACTCATCTCCAAAACTGGAACTCAATTTCCATATAAGTGTCACAAAAACCTGGAGTATACAAAGCTGAGATTCCCCCAAAGTTTTACTCTTCAGGAAAACTCAAAAGGTCAGGCCCAGGCCTCTGGTACCAGGTCAGCAGTTTCCCAGGACACTCCTAAGAAGGACCCCAACCTGGAGATGCCCTGCCCAACTACCACATGGGCCCAGGCCTCTACACCCCATGCAGCAGATCTTATAGGAATAAGATCCCCAAGGAGGACCCCTGCCCAGAGCCACCTTGTCCAGACACTGCACTGGACCAGGCCTCTGGTCTCAAGCCAGCAGGTGCCCAGGACAGCATCAAGGAGGACTCCCCACCTGAAGCCATCCTGCCCAGGCACTGTGCAGGCACAGACCTCTGGTCCTGAACTGGCAAGTGCCCAGGAAACCCCTGAGGAGGGCCTCCACAGGAAGCCACCTAGCCACAGCACACACATGCAAGGTCCAGATATACTGGGCCCAACCCAGCTGCCAAGGATCTCAGGTCTCATCATGGTACACAGGTAGGCCCATTCTGGCCCACCCAGCAACTCAAGGACCTCAGGACCCAAAGATGCACCGACGCCACCATGCTTCAAAAATCCAATGGGCTGACCTATACTGAACATGTTACAGATCCACTAAAAGCCTAAATACAAAAGGTGCAGCAAAACGAAGCTCCAGGAAGAAGCAGATTTCTGGAAGAAGGTAGTCATCAGAGGGGTGGTATCTGACCCAAGCCTTTGACTTGAAAGGAAGAAGCACCTAGAGACATGTCTTATTTCCCCATAGGGAAACTCAATTCAAAAATACTGAAGAAGCTCTTAAAAAATGAGGAATCAAACTAGAAAAGGTTCTCCTCAAACCTACCACTCTCCTACCAAGGAGCCCATAGACAGACAGCAGGAATGAAAACCTAGAAAAAATTATCAACAATCTGAATACTAAAAGAAAAAATGAACTAAAAGAAGATTTAATGAAGGGACTAAATGAGAAAACTCAAGAGATGAAAAATTCTATTATCAAAAAAATAGACATATAGAAAAGGAGGTAACAAAGCTAAAATCTTCAGTCAATCGCATCAGAGGAATGACAAAAGAATTTAACAATAGACTAACTACTATAGACAAAGAACCTTTGATCTTGAAGAAAGAACTTCTGATAAAGAGGACAGCCTGAATAAGCTCAAGTGCACAGATGACAAAAAAGAAAAAAATCTTACACAGCATGAGATTTTTCAAAACATGTGGGATGAAATCAGAAGAAACAATCTATGAGTAACACAAAAGAATGGCATAAAAGCCATTCTCAACATAATAGTTAAAGAAAAATTTTCCCATATTAAAATAGAGTCAGATATACTCCTTCAGAAAGTACATAGGACCCTTAATAGGCCTAATCAAATGAGAAGCTCACTGAAACGCAACATATTTAAAATATGTAACAGGAAAATCAAGGAAAGAATATTAAAAGCTGCAAGAGAGAAATGCCAAATCTCATTTGAAGGCAAATCAATACAGATCACCTCTGACTTTTCAACTCAGACCCAAGAAGATCCTAGAAGGAGATATTTCAATCTCTGAATGACCACAACCTGCAGCTGAGAATACTATACCCAGCAAAATTCAGCTTCAAATTTGAGGGGGAAATAAGAGCATTTTACAATAAGATCATATTTGCAGCATTCATGAACAGAAAACTAGTATTACAAAGAATTCTCAAACTCTAGATAGAAGAACATGCAAACAATCCTCAAAACCCACTGAGAAAATTCAATAAGTGTACACTTTCAAAAGACAACCAAGCACAAAACTCACTAATGAAACATGATGATTATGAACCACAACCACATAACTATCCTAACACTGAACGTAAATGGTTTCAATGTACCAATCAAAAGGCACAGATTAACATATTGGATCAAAAAACAAAATCCAACAATATGCTGCTTACAGGACACACATCTCACAGCCAAAGATATCCACAGATTGAGGGTGAAAGGATGCAAAAAATGCACCAGACTTATGGCCCAAGAAAGCAAGCTGGTGTTGCAATAGTTATATGTGACAAAGTAGATTTCAACCAAACTTTAATCAGAAGAGATAAAGAAGGCCACTACATCAGGGAACAATACATCAGGAAGATATAACCACAGTCAATATCTATCTACGCTCCAAACACCAATGCTTCCAAGTATATGGAAAAAATACTCCATGATATAAAATCACTTATGGATCCAAACACGATAATACTGGGAGATTTTAATATTCCTCTATCACCAACAAACAGATCATCAAAGCAAAACAAATCTAATCTTCGGAATCTATATTCATATGATATTATTTCGTTAAAAACTTTTATGATTGTGCAACAAATAAATTTCTCAATTAAAAAAAACAATAAAAAGATCTCCACCCTAAACAACTCTGTAAATCAAATCACTTAACAGAAATCTATAAAATGTTCCACCCCAAATTGGCTGAGTTTACCTTCTTCTCAGCAGTGCATGGATCCTTCCTCAAAACAGATCATATTCTAGTTCACAAAGGAAATATCAGCAAATATCCTAACAGATCATTACACAATGATCCTAGCAATTAACACCAAAAATTATAATAGAAAACACATATATACATGGAGATTGAATAATAAATACCCTGTTAAATGAAGAATGAATCCAAGAAGACATGAGAACAGAAAGCAAGAAATTCTTAGAAGTGAATGAGAATCAAGACATAACATATTGAAACCTCTGGGACAGCATGAAAGCATTTTTTTTTTTTAAAGAGAGAGGACAGTGAGAAAGAGAGAGAGAGAATCAATTTTATTTAGTTTTTCATTTGGCCTTCATTGCTCAGACACTTTATTGTATATGTGGTGCTGGGAGAAAGAACCCACGTCCCTGTGCGTGACAGGCAAGTGCTGAAACTACTGAGCCACTGCTTCAGCCCATTCTTAAGTGGAAAATTGGTAGCACTGAGTGCCTACCTTAAAAATCAGGATAGATATCAAATAAATACGCTTATGCTCCACCTCAAATCCCTACAAAAGGAAGAATAATCTAATCCCAAAGCCAGCAGAAGGCAGGAAATAACGAAGATTAGAGCTGAAATCAATGAAATTGAGAACAAAAAAGTAATGATCAACAAAACAAAGAGCTGATTCTTTGAAAAACTGAATAAAATGAACTGACCCCTAGCCAATCTCACTACAATAAGGAGGGAAATGAAGCAAATCAACAAAATCAACAATGAAAAGGGAGCATCCACCTTGGACCCCATGGAAACAGATTATCAGAATCTATTTTGAAAAACTATACTCCTCTAAATCAGATAATCTGGAAACACAGACAAATTTCTGGACACATGCAACATCCCCAAATTGACACAGGATGATACTGAAAGCCTCAAGAGCCCAATAACAGGCACTGAAATCAATAGAACAATTAAAAGCCTTCCAAAGAAGAAAAGCCTAGGACCAGATAGATACCCCACCTGAATTTTACCACACCTAAGGAAGAGATAACACCTTTCCTTATTAAGCTATTCCAAGAAATTGAAAAGGAAGGAACTCTCTCAAACACTGTTTATGAAGCAACCATAGCCCTGATACCAAAACCCAGCAACAACAAATCAAAAAAAGAAAACTACAGACCAATATCTCTGATGAACATAAACGCAAAGTTCCTTAATAAAGTTCCAACAAACCTCATTCAAACAAACACAGAGAGAGAGAGAGAAGAGAAGAGGGAACCCAAAAGCAAGATCTACTATTTCAAAGAAAATAACTGAAAAGTCGAAGACAGTGAGTCTTCAACTTTAGCATGTATCAGAATCTCCTGGAGGATCTGTTAAAACACAAATTATTCTGTCCTACTCTAAGAGTTTCCATTTCAGTAGTTTGAGAGCAAGTCTAGATGATCTACAATTCAAATGTTTTCAAATGAAGCTTATGGGGCTGGCCTGGGACTATGCCTGGAGAACACTGGGTTTAGCATGATTGTTTACCTAGCAAATTCTTTACTTTAGAAAAACAGTGCTCAGCCAGGCACAGTGGTGCAGGCCTTTAATCCCATTGACTTGGGAGGCTGAGGCAGGAGAACTGCAAGTTCAAGATTGATCTCCGCAACTCAGTAAAGCCCTGTTTCAAAATAAAGCATAGAAAAAGGGCTGGGGATACGGCTCAGTGGTTAAGTGAATTTAGGTTCAATTCCCAGTACCCCCCTCAAAAAAAAAAGAAAAAGAAAAAGAAAAACAATTTTCTATGGGCTCCCTTTAATAATCAATTAACAAAAAGTACTTTCCTAATCAGTACTAATCAGAGGTGCTATACCATTATGGCAAACAGCCTGAATTCTGAGATTCAAGTCCCATCTCTGCACTCATTAACTCTAACCATGGGCAAGTTCTTTGGCCTTTTTGGGCTTCAGTTTTCTGAGGAATATAAGTGATAATTGTCAACATACAAATAACAAAGATAATGGGAGTACTGAAGGGATCAGTATATCAAAGATGCTCACAATCAGGCCTAGCACACATTAAGTAATATGCAAGCATAAGCTACAACACTATCATTACTATACAGCCATGCATCACATGAGTGAAATGTGTTTTAAGAAATGCATCATTAGGCAGTTTCATCACTGCTTATACATCATGACATCTGTCTGCACAAAGCTGAATGGGTATCATACCCTAGGATATGTGGTACAGCCCACAGCTCCCAGGCTACATCTTCTGTATGGCTGGATGAATGAAGTTCACTTGACAGGGCACTGGGCCCCCTGTTGGCACTCACCTCTAGAACAGAGTACTGGCCCTTCCAAGGCACAGCAAAGGTGGACTTTCTCCCGCTGGATCTCTTTTCCTATGTGGAAAATAGTATGCAGTGCCTTGGTCCTCCACTGAAGCACATTTAAAGCAGCTTTTGTGGAGAGAAGACACCGTGGCCACGTTCATGCATATGTGCAAGCAGCAATGAAGTACGTGTAATCTGAACAATGTGTGCTTCTTCACACCTCTGACAGAAGAGAGGACATTGTATTGTGGGCCTGGGGCTGGGACGGGGAGAAATAAGGAAACCAAACCTTACACTTTATTACATGAAATTCTGATTTAAAAAAAAAGCACTTCGAAGCCTCTTTCCCATCATCAAAAAACCACACTGGGCAAGATCAGAGCTTAACAGCCAACAAAAAAACACATTCAATCCCTGAGATCATTTTCCTGAAATAGAAAACTACATATGTTTCTCAAATTTCACATCAAGCCACTGCAGAGGCCAGACTGCAGGGCTGAATCAGGCCAAAGGAAGAGAAAAGACAGAGGGGAGGGGGAAGGCTGGAGAGGAGGAATACACAGAAGAAAATGAGCCCATTCTTCCACAGCACCACATTTCTCCAGCACAATCTAAACTTACAAACACCCTCAGTTTCACAGAACTTGTAGCTAGGGCTGCTTATCGGGCAGCCTTTACTTTGTCAAATTAAGACACATTGCCTTGGATTAGCAAGGCTCCTTAAATTCAAAATGACTTCATGGTTGGCTCGGTGTTCAGTGTCTCTAGGGCCAGCCGCCAGGAACACATCCAGTGCGGAGCCTGCCTCCCTCCCCTCTCTATACTGACCTACCTGACTTTTCCAGGGAGACAGCAGAGCAAAATCCCAAGCAGAAAGGCTGTTGGGGTTAATTAAAAGTCGAAATACCTCTTTTGAAACTATCTCCAGCTCAATATTTATAGAGAATATAAGACTCCTTGCAAGCCAGCTTGAGGAGGGGAGGAGGTGGTAGAAGGCGGAAACAGGTTTGAATGGCATTTGGAACCCATTAATTTTTAAAAGACAGGTTGCCCCCCTATAAGGACCTAGAAAGGTTGAAAATGTAAGGAAACCAGGAAGATGAATGAGCTGAGGATTGTTTAGAAAGCCTGGGGAGAGTGCTCGGCTTTTGAAAGAAATAATATCTGGGCAATAATAAGAGCTGACACTTTTTATTGGTGAAGGCGGTTTTTGGCACATTTTCATGACACAGGTTGACAATTTTTTTTTTTTTGCATTTAACAAAAGGAAAAACAATCTTTCAAATGAGTTGGGAACAAAGCACTCCTTGACTGCAATTTCTTAATAACATTTAAGAGTTCTCTTCAAAGGCCCTTGACAATCATTTAGAGAGAAGAAATGAAAAATGAAGAAATTAAGAGAAAAATAAGGTATTTATAAAGAATAAATAAATAAAAGCAAAGAAGAGGAGAAAACAAGGGATGCATAGAGAGAATATTAGCATTAAATTGCATCCCAAAGGTTTGAATTCTAAGGTTAAACCTAAAAATCTTTTTTTTTTCCAAAGAAGAGTTTTAAGATACAATTCATAAAGATATATTGGTCAACACCGTTAGATCTCACAGACTCAGAACTTTGGACCTGGGAAAGGCTACATGGATGTCCAAATCCAACCACTGCACTGACGGTCAATGGCCCAATGCTCCCAGCCAGATGACTTCTAGTGTCATGGGTCGCCGGGCACCACGCTATTAGAGTCCTTTACAGCATCATGGGCCCTATGACTGAAAACTGATACCTTCAATCAGACTGACAGAACCTTGAGGCCACCCAGAATTACACCAGAATAGTATGTTCTGAAGGTCCAATTAGCAAAGCCACAAGAGAGCATACTCAGTCTACCTAGGCAGAAGGCTAAGATCCCACGAAGACTGAGATATCCCTCCATTGTGAAGGGGGCCTCATGAAGTAGGGAGGGGAGATGCCAGCTCTTATTCTACCCACTGGCTTTACCTTCAAAGAACCCCCCTCTGGGCTTCAGTTGTACCATGGAAGATGAGATCTGTGTGCCACTTGCATAGCTTCAAAATATTTTCAAAAGAAAATATACCATCCCATCCATTTATAAATGAAGAATCAAATTCCAAGATCAGTCCACTTTTCCATATTGAAAGAGCAAATGGGATTAAATTCTAAAAGAGATTCAAGGTCTCACAGAAAATTGTTAAGGAAAAGCTATATTGCTGCTCAGTTGGAAAATTACAGTCACGCTGGCTATCATCTTTCAGGAGTACAAAATCCACGTCTAGATGCACGCAGTACAGAGCTGGGAAAGAACTTTATAGAAATTGAATATGCTCAGCCCTGTGGTTCTCAAAGAAGGGTGCCTGTCATAATTACTGAGGTCACACATTTTTTACCCATACCCCAAAGGAAAAAGATTAGGTTTCTTAACCTTTTCTATTTAGATTTGCTTTACTGATGAAAAGTAAAAGACAGCAGACTTGGCCTTCCTCAGATTTTGCCTCAGTGTACAGACGGAGACAAGCAGTGGTACAGTAGGCCAGCACTAGTGTAGGGCTACAGTGGACCCTGAGAACCTGAGCCTTAACAGGCATGGATGAGAAGCTGTAATATTGATGTTCCTCGGACATTTGGTGTCTGAACTGACTGCCTGAGGCCTCCCTGGCACCTACTCATATCTTCACACCTACAATAAGTCCATGACCTGGGTGACTCTTACTCCATGCTTCAAAGAACCCTGATCACATTACAGGAAGCCAAGATGAGACCCCCCAAACTAGCGGGGAGAGTGGAAAGAAGGAAGTATCAAACAGATTTATTTGGTTTTTGAAAGGGCTTTAGTTTCCACCCAACCACGAGTTATATAACTGAACTTAAATTCACCCTAATGCTAAAAATAAATAATAAAAACCAAAGGGGGGGGGGCCTGAAGCAGTTGCTCAGTGGTTACAGTACATGCCTGGCATGTGCAAGGACACCAGTTCGAACCCAGTACCACATACACATCAAAGTGTCAAAGCAATGAAAGTCACATTAAAAACTAAATAAAATTGATTCTTTCTTTCTCTCTTACTGTCTCTCTCTAAAAACAAAAAAAAGAAAGAAAGAAAAAAAGAAAAACCAAAAGGAAAAGGCAGACATGGTGGTGCATCCCTGTAAACCTAGCAACTCAGGAGGCTTAGGCAGGAGGACTGCAAGTTCAAAGCGAGCCTCAGCAACTCAGTGAGACCCAAAGCAACTTAGCAAGACTGTGGAAAAGGACTAGGTTGCTCAATATCTCAGTGGTAAAGTGACCCTGAGCACAATCCCTGATACAAAAAAAAAAAAAAAAAAAACAAACAAACAAACAAAAAAAAAACCAAAAAATAAACTGAAAGACAGATATAACTAGAACTTCTCATGTGCTACTATATAGCAGTCACCAGTCAGAGGTCCCACTAATGTGCTTGATTTTCTCCATTAAGCAAATCCTTGTTGTTTTTGTTATGTCTAGGTTAAGTCCAGGTGGCTGGGGGTGGGGCTTCAGCCAGGCCATGTGGCCATGGTGGCAGCCATGGTGGCTGGCTGGAGGCGGGGCACAAGGCAGCTTTCCCAAGAAAGGAACTACCAATCAAGATGCTGGCAGAGAAGCTCCAACAGATTGATGGATCCACCAGCCTATCTCCGAAAGGCCATCCCCATCAACTTCTCTCATTTCCCTAAACTATAAAAGTAGCTGCCCAGCCGAAGTCAAGCACTATTTTTCCTGCCCACCATTTCCCCTGCCCGCCTTCACTTCCCATGCCCAGCCTCATTAGGCTGGTGGCGCAGGTGAATTTGGACCAGGAGCAGCAAATCCCAATAAAAACACACGCCTGAATTTATACCCGTGGCTTCTGATTTTCTTACTTTTATAGTTTTCTTCTATTTCCTAAGAAATGGATTGAAAAGAAGTAAAGGGGTTCTCTGTGCTCATCCAGATGAAAAGTGTCACAGAAAACTGTGACCTAAAGACTGTTTGGCACCAGCCCTCATTTTGATTTAAAAGTTCAATAAATGTGCATCTATCCAGTGCTGGATTACTGAGGAGAGATCCCACAAATGCTTTAATAATCTATATGCAAACAATAAGGGAGTGAGTGGATGATGGAATGGCAGAAATCATGAGCTACAGTTGTTTCCAACTACCTAATCTCTCCCATACCTACCTGCCTCACTCTTCTGTTTGGCACTATCACAGAAAATATATAAATTGGTATCTGGGATTCTGGTCAGTGTAATTTATTGAGAAATTATGATCCTGATTTTTTTTTATCTGTCCAACATCAATTCTCCCTTTTTATCTTTAGTGGTAAGAGAACTCCAATTTTATTTGAGTATTAAGGCATACAGCTAAAAACCTATATTGACCAGATTATCTTCCAGCTAGATTTCACCATAAACTTAACTGTTGGTCGATGATGTGGAATACAAGTATTACATGGATCATCTAGAAAGGTCACTGATAGAAGGCTGGCTCCGATGCACAGCTTGTCCTTTTTATGTGCCCCTACCCTCACCATCTCCCTTCCTCCTGCTACATGGAATATGGACTTCATGCTGGAGATGCCAGAAGTATCCTGGACCACAAGATGATCCTAAGAATGAAGTTAGGGCTGAAAACAGAGATGTTAAAATGTCAAAAGAACTATTCCCTTGACGACTTCACAGAGCCATCTTAATAGCCAATGACTCCATATATCCAGATTTATTTACAGAAAAGAATGGACCCTTATGTTTATGTGTTATTTTGAATTTTCCATTATTTCTATTATTCATCAGTGAAGAGATGAAGGTCACATTTATCTGTAAAGAGTAGAAGCACTGTTCTTTGCCAAAATTGAAAGAGAAGGAAATCTCATATTTACAGGTCATTTCTCAGCACTGTTAAATATTCTAAAGAATAATCTGATTAGAATGGACTAGGTCATTCTTCCTAGAACATATGAGGCTGTTTTATGCAACACTGTTTTGAAAAACCATCCTCTAATACAATCAAAACAATGCAAATTAAACGGCTTTAGCATCAAGCCTATCTAGAATATCTGTACTTTTTTTCCTTAGAAAAAGGAAATCTTATGAGAATACCTGGGGAATCCTTCTCAACATGTTTCAACCAAGATCTAGCCAACAGCCATCCTCTCCAAGATAAACTAAACTCCATCAATTTTTGACATTAAAAAAGCTGACTCCAAAACTTAAAGAGACCTACAACAATGTCTACAACTTGAAAAAATGGGGGAAACAGGCTGGCAAAAATGTGGAGAAACTGGACTTTCATGAACTGTTGGTAGGAATGCAAAATGATTCAGTCACAGTGGAAAAGTCTGGTAGTTTCTGAGAAAACTAAACATAGAATTACCACATGAACCAGCAATTCCACTCCTAGATTACACCCAAAAGAACCCAAAGCAGAGATTTTCACAGAAACTTATATACTAATTGTTATTTAAAACTGGCTTATCCCCCAAAAGTTCATATGCCAGAAGCTTGGTTCTCAATGTAACAGTACTGAGAAGTGGTGGGACCTTCAAGAGTTGGGATATGGGAGAGGTGCAAGTCATGGGTCCACCACTGCAAAAATTGATTAATATCTTTCTCAAGAGAGTGGATTAGTTCTCTTCATTCTGGATTAAGTCTTACTGGAATGGATTAGTTACCAAAAGAGTGGGTGAGTTCCTATAAAGAGAGTCAACTTCACTTTCTCTTGCACTTGTGTTCTGCACAAGAGCAGATA
>PVKS010003275.1:0-106078 GCA_004027875.1 Aplodontia rufa | reverse complement strand
CAACAGGGGTGAAAGCTCCCTAGGTAACTTGGAGGTGGAGGGAAGGGGATGGGGAGGGGGAGGGTATATGAAGAACTCATAGGAGTCTGGTGATTGGGAAGATGGGGGAACCATCCCAGAAGCCGATGTTATTCCTACACTAGATACCCATTTAACACATGAGTTCTTCTGGGGGAAACTGCAATAGATGAAACCCATAGTAGCTTATCTATGTGTTAGCATTACCCCTGGTTATCAAAGATTATACACATTGATTGCTACAGTTTTGACAATGTTTCCCCCTCATCTGTATCCTGTATCACAATATACTTCTAATAAATGTGGGAAAAAAATAAATAAATAAAATAAAAAAAAGATGAAAGTGATGGCAATGTTATAGGCTAAAGAGATGGAGCTAGCAGAAAAGATGAGTTTAATAGTAAGTGGGAAAATTAGTACAACACTGTGGAAAGCAGCATGGAGATTACACAAAAGCCTAGGAATAGAATCACCACATGACCCAGCTATCCCATACATTTGTATTTATCCAAAAGAGCAGCATACTGTATGATATATGCACACCAATATTTATAGTTGTGCAATTCATAACAGCTGTATTATGGAACCAGTCTAGGTGTCCATCAACAGTGAATGGATAAATAAAATGTGGTATATATACATATATATACAATGGAGTTTTACTCAGTCATAAAGAAGAATGAAATTATGTCATTTGTGGGTGAATGGATGGAATTGGAAAACATTACACTAAGTGAAATAAGCCAGATTCAGAAAGTCAAGGGTTGAATGTTTTTTCCTATGAGAAAGATAGTGGGGGGCAGAGGAGGGAGAGAGAGAGAAGGAGGGAGGGAGAGGGAAGGAATATTAAAAAAAAAAAGAGGTGGGGAATATCACAAAAAAACAAAAAACAAAAAGCAGCCCAGAAGGCCAGGAGAGTAGAGGAAGGGAATTCAAGAGGGAGGGAAGTGGGGAGGGAATGAAGAAAATAGTGAGGAATGAAATCTACCAAATTATGCTATGTCTGAGTACACTACAATGAATCCTGTGTGTAATTATAATGCACTAATTAAAATAACAGCAATAGATTGGAAAATAGCAGAGTAAGTGGATTAGGGGAGGGAAGGGGAATAGGAAAGGTACTGGGGCATGAAATTAATCAAATTAAGTGCCATGTACAAATATGGTATAATGAATCCCAATATTATGCATAATTATAATGCACCAATAAAAAATTAGTATGAGAGTAGCAATGGAGTGACACCCATCGGGGGGTGAGGTAAGGGTATCAGCCTTCAGAAAGAACAGGAACGTTTTTGAGTCCAGATTAAAACATAAGTTTGAACATACTTCAAATAATACACTGGGTGTTAGAAAGGTGACATTTGGCCAATGGCTTCAGCTACCATGTTCTGATACCCATTGCTGTGCTTGCACTGAGGCATCCCTTCCATAGTTTCCCAAAGTCAATATGGCAGGTATACAGTTCCCAAGAAGCCCAATTCTGGGAGATGTGGAACTCCTGTGTGAGTTGGTTCTGACTCAAGGATTCCCTAGTGGTCTTGCTGAACCTTCCGTAGACTGCACAGCCATCTTGGGTACTTTCATCCAACCTTCCTTCTCCTCCCCTTCACTGAGGGTCAGAACTGCATTGTGTGTTGGCTCCCTCAGATTTCTCTGGCGCCTTTTATATTTTATCTCAATGAAATTTTTATTAATATCCTTGTACATTTAGTCTGCTTCATGGAGAATCCAGACTCACATAGCTACAAGTAGATAAAACCAGAAAGGTTGAGCCATGGAAATTTGGATCCCTCAATGACAGAAGTTGATTCTAGGGAGACTAAGAAGGGTCTGAGTGTTGCAGGGCCTTCTAAGAGATCTGGGATGATCTTTGGATTTTTTTACATTAATTGGTAAGGGAAGTAATTGGAGAGTTTTGAACTGGGGCAAAAGAAGATCTGACATACATCTGAGAAAGGCCATTTTGGTCACTGTGGGATATAAGAACAAAGCAGTTAGGAGGCTACTGCAGTTATGCAGAAAAGAGATAATAATATGGCTTGGAGTAGGGTGGGACTAGTACTGATGCTAGTACATGAGTAAACTTCCCTCTGAAGATTTCTTTTCTGACACTAAAATATGAAATAAGGGCATCAATTTAGAGCAGGGCTGACAGCATAGATGGGAACGTTTATATTAATACATAGGACACTGGGTCCAGTCCACTGCTGTTCAGAATTTGCCAGAAAAGCCAACAGTCTGGACTGGGAATATGTAGTTCTTCTCAATTTCACCATTTGATTGACATGTAACTTCCTATACCTCAACTATAGAGAATTGCCAGATACTTAAATCAGGCCAGTTTAACTGGGACACTGGACCTACAAGGGTAAGGAAAAAAAGGTGAAAAATTAAAAATTATAAAAATTAAAATTTCAAACACATATTTAAGAAAAGGCTTCAATGTTTCATTGCATTCTATTTGGAGCACTGGCTGTAAGACTTATCATTGATAGCACTGTATTTTTTAAAAATAAATACCTTATATATTTTCCTTGGTAAAAGATCAGTACTCAACTTTTCTTCCCAATGATGTAACTACTTTATTTCTCTTGGAAGTCATTAATATCTGCAATTTCTATTTTGCAGTAGTTACTTACACTACTCCCTATTCACAGACTGTCCATAGTTTTTCAGATCTGTCAAATTCAGTGTGTCTGAATTTATAGGCACATACACTCATAAAAGACAGGCTATATAATAAAATTGTTTTTATAAATATTTGCCTTTTTAAAGAAGAGATGTGCCATATATATTTTTATTAAATCATAGAAAACATTTGTATACAAAATTCTCCACTTGGGGAAAGTGGAATATTAAACATCTGGGTAACAAAACAGTTGAAAGATACATCTTGCTTTAAGTTGAGGCAAGTTTTCAGTGGTCACATTTATTAAAATTAAACAGAAAAGTTGAAATATTTAAAAAAAGTTGAAATAATCTGTAACAGTTTTTTTCCACCTTTAGGCCGGAGGAATAATATCTCTTGTAACTCTCAATTTTCTTGAAGGATGTTACTACTTAAATCAACATGAGTTTAAGACAACGTGAATTCTGAATACAAAAATCTATTTCTTTTTAACCTTCTCAGGCTTTTAGAATACTATAAACACTAAATTTCAGGAGATGGTCTCGTTCCACGTGGATAAATTTCCTTTCTACAACAGCAAAAATGTATAACAGTGAAGAATATATTTCAGAATAAGTTAAATATTAAGACACACAGTACGGCAATAATGTCCTACTTTTTTTTCTACCAAACAAATTTCAAAGTTCATCCTAATCTTATACATTTACAAAAGGGTGAAGACTGAGGGATCCACTGATAACTGAAAATATACAAAAACCATGTCTCCTAAATCTTTGGCGGAATATATACAAATGGTCCTGCTAAAATCATGCTTGTATTCATCCTACAGGGAATCAAAATGAACAGACTCTAAAGTTCACCAAAATGAAAATGGGCAGTGGTTTTGAAATATAAGCTGTCACTTGTTCTGCTTCTAAGCAGAGGTCCAGAGGTGACACGTCTGTGCCGACACCAAATAATTACATAACATAAACACAAGTTAAATATTATCAAAATAATTTTAAATTAAATTGAAGACCACTACTTTTAAGTGCATGAAATACTCCCTGCCCCCAGCTTCTTAAATGCATATTAAGGATCAAGAATCAACAAGAACACATTAGAGGCCAACCTGCTTCTGCTGAAAATTCCCTGGGTAATAATATATAAGACCTTTGGGGAAAGGAGGGAGCAATTATCTATTCCAAATGGAGGCGTGGTCTCAGAAAGTCATTTTTCCAAAATTAAGTCTGCATTTCAGACTCATTAAAGAACTAAAAATGAAATTTTTGGTACTGGTGTCTTTCCCACAGTGGCAATCTTTTCCAGGTGAACATTTTTTCCCCAACATCTTTAATATTGTAGGCTTCACTTGAAACCACCCCCAGGTCCTGGGCCCTCATTGTTGATCTGCAGGCCTGGAGCTCTCTGAAGGAATGTGTAAACAAATCTAGGGAAAACTGTTTCTCCAAGGTTTCCTTATATCAGTGAAAAACTTCTTGGGCTAAGAAAAATCATAATAGGAAGGGTTGCCCCAATTGTTGACTTTCCATAAGACGTCTTTTGCTTATCCTGATATAGAAAACAACAAATACTTTTGGCCTGGCTCACCCAAAGAATATTAAACAGTCAGAAACATTTCTTTGGACTACCATATTCCTGAATTATGACAAATGCTTATCAGAGCTTATGATCTACCACTTTATTACTGGAGATGACTTGGGGATGAGGCCAGACTCTTGTGTAGGTTAGGATTCTGGCTGTGTCTGTTTCGGCTGCGAACAGATGAAAACATGGTGTTGCAGCCTGGCACTTTGCACTTGTGGAGCTGGCGGAGGTGCACAGTTTTGTAGTGGGCCCTAAAGGTTCCTTTGTTACTGTAGGTCTTTTGGCAGAGGTGACAGGTTATGGGCAACCCAGACGGAAGACTGGCAAGGCTCTGGTCAGCCTTCTCCATCAGAACACAGATGGGATACTCATCTTCTCCAGGGACAAGGCCTGATCCTTCACAGTTCCCATCACTGTCCTCCATAAGCATAGTGCCTTCCTCACTCACCCCATCAGAGTCCCAGGAGGAATGGCTGCTGCTCTCTGACTTCATGCTAGAGGTAGTGCTCAAATCCAGGATGGTGCCCTCGCTAGGTGGGCCAGAGTTGTAGCTCTCCAGGCTGGCACTGTGGACTTGGGTTATCGGGTAAATCAGACTGCCCATTCGACTTGTTCCCTTGAAGATAACAGATGTCTGGGATGCTTGCTGTGTGAAAGTCACATCCTGATAGGCTTCCTTAGCCATATCTTTTATAAGGTAAGCTGTATGGAAGTGGTCTTCACTGCTCTCCAGTGCTTCTTGGTTCAACACTTTTTGGTGGAGGTTTAGGTTTGAACTGTGTCTATAAGAATGAAAATATGGTTAGCAATCAGTTGGGATGTTTCAAAAAGAGTCATCATTCTGAGGGGAGGAACTTAGTAGCTATCAGAAAAAACTTGTGGTGTGAGAGAAGTGATGGTAAGAGGGTAGGTCCTTTTGGGATGGACTGAGTTTAGTGGACACTGGCACATTGTTGTTCACAGCTTGTCAGAAATTAGCATTCACCAGGAAAGCCAATGGTCTGAAAATTATTCAATTTTCACCAACAGATTAACACATAACTTTTAGTACCTCATTTATAAATGGCTAGACTACTTAATTAGGCCAGTTTAACTGGAACACTAGAACGAGGCAATCCTGGGAAAACATAAGTCACAAGCTACAAAGAACTAGGCAGAGGACTTTATTTCAATGTAACCAGGAAAAAACTATCTTCCTGAACTGCAGAATATAGTCATTGAGTACCTGAATCATGGATACTGTCATTTATTGAAATGACAATATTTTGGAAGTTGAAATGTTATTAACACTTACTTTTCCTATTTCCTTTTATTTTTTAATGTGGCTATTAGACAATATTACAAATTTCGTACATGGCTCACATCATCTTTCTATGTTCTAGTCTAGAGCATTTGTACACATTTCTCCTCAAGAAGTTCTACATGTGTGGGTGAAAACTTGATTGACTAGAAATTCTATGTGTATGTGTGTATGCACGTAGTTTAGTTCATATTTGCAGCGTTTCACAATATACCAGACAGAAGTTTTGCAAATGCAGCAGTGTAAGCATACCACCAATCTTCTACCCAATGATTACTCCTAAAGGGCAGATAATGAACATCCATTACAACACATGCCTTTTACTCATGTTATCATTTGGATGTAACTTATAAATCAATGTTATTTCTCAGAGATTCTATTAACTTCTGATAAGCAAAACTAGCTTTTATGAATGGGGTATAATCTTATAGGGAACAGAAGAATGATCCCAAAGAAAATCCCTTTCCCAATACAAATCAGATTATATGCCAGGGTTAAGATGGGAAAAATACCCTCACTAAAGTGACTAAGAACTGAATTTTTCTCTTTCAAATCTCCCAAGATGTGTAGGAGACTTAATAATATTTCATAAAATGTATAAAATTTCCTGTGCAATTTTTAAATTCCCTTATGCATTTTGGGGGCACATAATCAGAATTATGCTCCCAGCTTAGTTACTCTGTAAGCAGCACTTCTCAACTGCAACTCTGCCCTGTGATTATGTCAGCATTCTGGGTTGAAAGGGCTGGTATGTGTCGGCAGAAAACCAGACACTAGATTAACATATAGGTTCCAGTACATACAAGAGTTTACACAAGAAAAAAATCGGACAAATACATTGACTGGAATCTTGTACAGAAAGATTTCTACTACAACAAAGCAAACCTCTGAGCCTCTGCCCACCTACTCTTGAATATCCCATGAATATCAAGAGCTGGCTTATGAGCTCCTCTTTCCCCTTCTTTAGCCAAAGAGGGTTATATGCATTTCCCAAGGTTTCATGACCCCTTGTGAAATATAACTTCCACAAATGCATAACCCTTCTACCCTCAAGACCATGTGCCAGGCCTTCTGCTTTAGGACCTTGCAAACCCTCTGCCCACTGCCCTTATCTTCCCTTCAACTCTTCTGCTTGTTTTTTTAGTTGAAACCAGTAGTTCTCATAAGTATGGTCTGAGCAATCCTAGTGGGCCCTGACCACCTTTCAGAGGTTTTCAAGTGTGGTCTGAGCAATGCTTGTGTTCCTGATACCCTTTCACCGGATTCCCTAATTCAATTATTCATAATTAAGACACTTTATACCCTTTTCACTCTTATTCTGAGTATACCATGGAGTTTCCCAGAAGTTACATAATATGTGATAATGCAACAGACTACATGCAGAAGCAGGTGTGAGAACCCAGTTGTCTTCTACTAAACCAGATAACAAAGAAATTTGCAAAGATGTAAAACAAAACCACTCACCTCCCTAAATTTTTGTCTTGAAAAATGTATTTTTTAAAAAAATTACAATAATGTATGTTTCTTATTATTTCAAAGTGATACAATAATTTTTGTTTTAGAAAATGTAGTTTTTTTTCCTTAAAAATGTTATAACAAGGACTGCAGCAATGGCTCAGCAGTTATGGCACTTGCCTGGTATGCACCAGTATGTGAGTTCTAACCCCAGCACCATGTACACAAAGAAGTCTTGGAGTAACAAAAGCCACATGAAAAACTGAATAGAATTGATTCATTCTCATTCTCTCTCTCTCTCCCCCTCTTTAAAAAAAGTGTCGTAACAAAATATGTTTATTGTTTTTTCAAAGTGACATAATGAATTCTGGTTTTAATTTCTAATATGGTAAATATTGATAGCTATAACCCAAACAGGGAAAAGCTCTTGAGGGTCCTTTGCTAAGTGTTTGTGCAACCAAAAAGGGCTTGTGCAACCAAAACATTTGAGAGTTGCTGGTTTGGATGTACTTCTCCTTCCAGGAAGACTTCCTTAACTTCTCAAGGAATGTAACTGACCCCCTTCCATGTGCCCACAGTAGCCTATATTTTCTCAGTCTTCATCATGTTCAGCTATAAGTTATTTTTACTTATCTGTCTCCTTTTCTACACTGAACACCTTATGGGCAGGAATTGTGTCCCTGATGGGTCATGATAATTGCTGCTGGCAGTTAACAGTGGCTCAAAATGAAAGTTAGTTGTCCTTAGAGCAACACATTCTCACCTTTGACTTGGAAAAATGGTGGGCTTCTGCCTGCCCACAAAGTCCCATTTATAACGCTACGTGTTATTTTAAGCATAGATTCTAAGTGAAACGCATTACAAGTTCTAGACTACTAGGGTTAGTAGTTTTAAATTTAGACTACAAGATACTTTGTTGTTGTGGTGGTGGGCTCATATTTACAAATAGGCCAGAAAATAAAAATCTATTAAATATATGGAAAAGTAAATATCTAATGAAAAAGTTAACTTGAATCCAATATGCATTCTAATCTAGTAGATACTGAAGGCTAGAACAGTCCTATAACTATCAAAGATAATCTGACTGATATAACTACTTCTTATTCTTAACAACAGCTTATTCATGGACAAACACTCCTCTTTTGGAAGATGAAGGAGAAGGACTGGTTCACTAATTAGGGTACCTTGGAGGTTTGGTTTAACATCCTAGCAACAGAAACAGGAATTTTAACTAATATCTCTTGTATACTATCCTATTTGCTGAAGACAATGAGTATGTTCTTATGAATCTAGGAATGTGTGTGGGAGTCTGTACATTTTTACCCTCTTAACAAATTAGGCTTTTCAATTTGGACTAGGTCGATTTGGACTAGGTTAGTGGTGGTGTTGAACTGCTTCAAATTGAGCTTATTTGAGCAAAAATAGCATTTTAATATTCTGTGAGCCATTTACCATTTATAAAACTGCATTTCATCTGACAGCTGACGGTTCCTTAAGCCTCTAGGGTCACTGCTTGGCAGGGTGACCTGAAGAATGGTTAGAGACCCAAATTCACCAAAAAAAAAAAAAAAAAAAAAAGAATAAGCAAGATGGTAACAAAAGCTTTGGGCCCCCAGAGTTATGAGATATGCTCCACAGGTGGAAATAACAGTATGACTATGTGTATCACAAACACCCAGCATCTTTTAAACACATACCACAGCCCCCCCAAAATCTGCCAATCACCTTTATTCTTTGACATCCTAGTATTTTAAAAAACTTTAATCAAGCAGTTATTCTTTCAAATGTAGCTCTTCATAACTAGAAATCAGGGAAGACATTCACTTGCTGGGCTTTATATTATGAAATTAAAATCAGACAAGTTTTGGGAAACTACAGTGATAATTTAAAAAGCTCCTTCCCCTGTCCTTTCAAATGGTTACTTGTCTTTTAACCAAGTTTCTAATGTAAGAACTAGGAAATGATTTCTTATCTCACACCTTTGGGCCAGACGTGTTTCTGAATTCAGAATTTCTCAGATTTCAGAAAGGCAGAATGATGTACATAGTGAAATAGTATGTTAATGCCCCTAAAATAAATTAATTTGTCTGTACTAAACATAAAAATATACACTAATGTAGATTAGAAAAAGATTACTGATAGTTTTATATCATTTCTGGTCAGGTTTTGTAGCCAAGTAAGTTTAGATTTTAGGAATTTAAAGTTTATGAATGTAGGAATACAAAAATTCATACAACAATGGTTCTCACACTCTGGTCCCCAGAACAGCAACATTGGCATCAACTGGGAACATGGCAGAAATTCAAACACACAGGTTTCATCCTAGAAATTCAGAGGGAAATGGCCCAGAAGTCTGTGTTTTAACAAATTCTAATGGATGTTAAAGTTTAAAAACCATTGCCTTAGGACAAATGATTGCCAACAGATGCCTTACCTATCTCTGCTCCTGCGGGATGGAAAAGTGGCACTACAGCCCTCCACTGTGCATGTGTGTGTTTCTTTGGCATGCATATTCTTGTGGTGCATTTTCATACTGCAAGCATTTTTAAAGGTCTTCTTGCAGATGTCACACTGGAAGCGATTTTCTTCCTTCTGCCTTGGTACTAACATATGCTGCTCCAGTTCTTTAGACTCTTCCAGACAAGGAAAAGTCATTCCCCTGTTTGACAAACCACTGAAGAGTCCTCCTGCTAGCAGGCGCTGCTGCAGTTCCATGTAGTTAGAAAAAGGAACTCGGGGCTCCATTCCAGGTGTGAAGTCGTGCTCATGGCCACCATCCTCAACCTCCCTTGGCACCATGGTCAGTGCTAGCTTCTGCTCAGTCTCCTTCTCTGAAATGTGTGTGGCCTGTTCAGGTGTTTGGCTGATGGCTCCACAGGACTCAATCACTGAGTCAAGATGGCAAGGCCTTTCTCCTTGCGGGAGAGACTTCCCTAAGCTTCCTAACTGTGTGTGCTGCTCCTCAAGCATTCTGTCTGGCTGAGGACTGCAGGCCTCTGGCTCATCTTCACTGACCACTTGCAGGGGTATGTCTTCATCTGAACTGAGGTTGTGCCTCTTCTCATTAGCTATTTCCACCACTTCCTTCTCTATTTTGATTGGCATACTGGACTTCCGGGATTTCTTCTTAGGAAGAACATCAAATGGCATTTCATTGGACACCAGCTGTTCAGGGATTGAAGAGGACAACAGAGGGAGAGAAGGCAGCATCCCAGGTGTATTTGCCAGCTCTGCAGGAGTAGCTGGACTGCGGTAGAAAGGAAGGACTGGTTGGATTGTCTTTAGGTTGGGGAAAAGCACACCATTTTGCCCAATGCTGGAGAAGGCTGGTTGGCCTTTGGAATCCTCCCCTGAGCTAGTGTAGGTGGGTAGTGGTCCACACTCTGGAGATATCACTGTGAAACCTGGACGCTTGTAGTTCTCAGAACTTGCCAAATGTAGGGTGTTCCTGAGATCTTTGTCCCGGTTATTTCTATTCATTGGCATGTGCAGCCGAGGGTTGGGGTTGGCGCTGTGGCGGTTCCGGCTCCTCAGGGAGCTGAACACCATGTTACACCCTTCAATGGTGCACTTATGCTTGATCTTCAGGTGGACAGCATTGTAGTGGATTTTGAGAGTGCCTTTGTCATAGAAGGTCTTCTCACATGCAGTGCAGAACACCCGGCCCTTCTTTGTGCTAAGATTGGTCCTCTCAGGCTTCACTCTGGCCTCAGGAGATAACTGTGTCCTTTCAAGCTTAGTGACTATGCTATATGAGCTGGAGTCACTTAAATGGGCATGGTCTTCTTTTTGAATAACAGCATCTGGACAATTTAAACACTGTTCTTTTTCAACCTGAAATGATGTGGAATTAGAAGTTAAGAAGGTGCTGTCAGAGAAGGGATCCTGTTTGGGATCCTGGCTTTGGTCCTGACTCTGCTCCAGCATATATTGTTCGGGCAATGAGCCTATCAGTGCAGGAGGCAGAGGGTTGAAGAACTGGAAAGGCAGCATGAAAGTCATGTTGCTTATGAGGTTCTCAAAAGGGTGTATACTGGTGGGATTTCCTTTGTCCCCAGGAGTGGGGAGGCTAGAACTCCTATGGCTGCAGCTCTCAATGAAAGCCCTGATATCAACATTTGCTGTGGAAGGTGGTATGATGATGGACTGCTCTTCTTTCTCTTGAATTGCCATGAGCTCAACTATGGATTTGGTCTCTCCAAAACGAAGGAACTGCTGCAAGGTGGCTACTTCTTCCTCGCTGGTCATAATGCTCCAATGATCCAACACCTTCCCTGATGCATCCTAAACCAGAACCAAAATTTGAAAGTATGATCAATTTACTACTCTTTACTCTTTTCTTTACTAAAGTATTTATTTGATTAGGGACTCCACTAGACCCCTTTGGAGGAAACTGTACAGGGTTTGTGGAGTTCGGCCCCTGTTCACCCTACTCTCCTAGACCAGAAACTCTATGTAGAAAATAAGCTGCATATATATAAGTAGTGACCCTACAAATGTTCCAGAAAAAAGAATAAAATTATATTACTCAAGCCCAAGTAAGGGAAATCTGGTTACTTTTCATCTCATTTCAAACCAATTGATAGTCTTACATTAGGCATAATTGTTTTCCCCTCTAAAATTAAAATATATATCATTTGAACCATAGTAACTTCTTTATCTAAAGAGTACAGATGAAGCAATCACACTAGATATAGCTCAAGTATCTTTTGCTACAAGTTTAATAATATTCCCAAGCAACTAAAGAAAACAAATGAACCTGTACTGATCTATATGTTCACAAAGCAGAGCTGTAATTACATTGGAGTGTTGGAGATCTTTCAAACTCTAGCAAGACCTAACTTTTCCTAAAACTATAATAAATATTTTATCACAGAACATGTATTTGATGGCCTACTGAGATTTTTCACAGTGTATGTAAGAGTTTTGAAGATGATGCGGAACATAACATTATAAATTTTTCATGTTCAAGGTAATTGGTTCCATATTTTTAATCCTAACACTAGAAAGCAAGATTATTAGGATCATTAAATATTGATCTCTGTCATAAGGTAAGATCAAAATGCTATTCTACACATGTGGGTGTTTATAGACTGCTGGGGGTCTTGCACTAGAGGTGAGGAAATACATTTCCAGGGTAAGTTTATGGGCTTTAAGTTAGGCAGAATTGGGTTCAAATTCAGGATCTGACATATACTAGTGCAATGGCTTTAAGCAAGACCTTAAAGCACTCTGAGCTTCTGATTTTTCAGTTAGAAATCAGGATAATATACCTACTTCATAAAATTACTGGAAGAGTGTCAGGTAAATAATAAATGGTTATTAGTTTTTGTTTTTCATGATATGGCCCAAGACTGAAATTTATATTAGCCTTGAAAATATATTCACCTCCCATTCCTCTGAAATCTTCAACCAAGTTAACTGACATTTTCTAGTATAGCAGCAAGAAAAAAATTCCTGTAGCTTTTCATATCTCAAAGGATTAATATAATTCACCTCAGGAAACAAGTTCTTTGCTTGTAAAAACACCCTGATGGCCTCTCTGAATATGAAACATGAAGCCTTATACCTATATCATCATCTAGGAACACAGGTTAAGAAGAGACAAGAGTATGAAGGGAATGGAACATTGGAGAAAAGATGAGAAAAAGGGCGGAAGCCAAAAGAACTGTGTGTGTGGAGAGTGCATGTACTCAGGAGAATGTGAGAGTGAGAAAGAACATTGAACAAGTCCAAGAACACAGAAATATTATGAGAAGTAGAACCTAGGTAGGAAAATCAGCAGTGGGATGCCAGAGGCTCTAAAGAACAGGAAGGAGTTATATGAACGTATAGGCTGCTTTCTGGGTGGTTCTGGAATGTAAGTTCCTTATATGACCCCAAATTCCCAGTAAAATATGATATAAATAACATCTTGTGTCAGTAGGTAGTTTGGGGATAATGAACTAGAGGCCATCAGGGTGTTTTTACAAATGGTTTCCTGTGGAAGAGGTAGAGCTTAGTGAAATCCATATCAAAGAACATGTCATGTTCCTACAGCCTGAAGTTCCACAGATATCTTGGGAGAGAGAACAAGATTCCCCCCAGAAAAATGAGGAAGGGCACAATTCATTAGAAAAAATATTAATTGGAAGGATGACCATCAATGCTGGTAGGCAACTTGGTTACATCAGTTACATGCATACTAATTTCAGAAGACACTCTAGAAGAACAGTGACCAAGGCCATTGTACCTGCAGCACATATCCACGGATGTAATCCTGAAGGGTCCAGTCCAAGGCATGCAGGATTTGGAGAACCTCATCTTGTTTCAACACACTGAAGAGCCGATCCAGCAGGATTTTCAGGCGAATGGGGATGGCTTGAGTCCCATACAGCATGAGGCTGCTGATATCAAACACCACATTGGACTGAACAATCTCCACCTGACTTGTTGGATATACAGGGGGAATCCTCAGCTTACTTAGAGCTGAAAATCAAATGGAAGAAATGTAACTTTGAAAAGTTCTAAATTGAGGAGAAGGACTGTACAGAAAGCAGGCTGAGGCTAATTCTCAGTTATCTGTCTCAACAGAAAGAACATGAATATGCAAATGACTAACAGCCTTAATAGCTATCAGGCTTCAAGTTATTCATATGAACTTCTAAAATAAAATTGACTAGTTCAAGGCTTTTATCCTTTTCTGTGGTATCCCTATGAGTGAAACTGTCACAAACGGGGAAGGTACAAGGGAAAAACAAAGGTGGCAAGTACAAAATTAGGATGAACACTTAGGAAGCAGAGTCTGGTGGTGAAGAATCTGGACAATCTGAGTTCAAGCCCTAATCTGCTGTTTTCTCCTTGTGCAGCTTGACAAATTAATTCACCTAAATCCAAGCTGTTTAATGCAACAGCTATCAGTCACATGTAACTATTTAAATTTAGATTAAAATAAAATAAAATCATAAATTTCATTCTTTGGTCACACTACTCAGTAGTTATAAGTGTTTAGCACCGGTTTGTTAGAGTAGGCAAATGAATAAGCAGGAATTCCAGTTATAAATTTCAAATAAAACACAATAAAAGGGATACACAATAAAAATTAAAATTTTTATTGGGAAACACTTAAGCTAAAAAATTAGAGGCTATTTATTAGTTCAGAACATTCCTATCATTGCAAAATAAATAGCACTGAAGCACCAGTTTTTGCATCTTTAGAATGGGATTAAATATGCCAGGCATGGTAGCGCACACCTGTAATCCCATAGCTTGGGAAGCTGAGGCAGAAAGATCACAAGTTCAAAGCCAGCCTCAGCAACTTAGCAAGGCCCTAAGCAACTTAGTGAGACCCTGTCTCAAAATTTTAAAAAAGGGCGAAAGGCATCTGACTGGGGATGTGGCTTAATTACCTCTGAGTTCAATTCCCAGTAAAAAAACAAACAAACAAACAAAAACCCAAAAAACTACTCTAGAATGGGGTTAATGAGATACTATATAAAATTCTTAAATTCAAAGTTATAACACATAAAGCTATTAGCCTATTACCTGGAACCTACTAAATACTTAGCTATTATGAGGGAACATTATAAGCCAAGAGGGGGGAAAATAAAGTTAATTACCATGAGCTACCCATCCATGTCTGCACTGCTCACACTGACGGTGGTTTATTTTCCCAGGTTTGAAACTTTGGCAACTACAGTTCAGAGTACAGCTGATAGCCTGCAAAAGAGAACACATATAGGGCTGGAGTGGTGGCTCAGTGGTTGGAGTGCTTGCCTGGCAGGAGCGAGGACCAAGGTTCGAAACCTAGCAAGACATATACAACTAAGTGTCAGAGAAACAAAAGCCAGATGCAAAAATAAATAAAAATTGATTCTCTGTCTTTAAAATAAAACCCACATGGTATGCTTGGTGGAACATACCATACACTGTATTTATGAAACAAAGCATATCTCCATTTAGCAGCATTGAGCAATGATGCACACTTTGTGGCATGCTCAAAGGTGTTTATGTTGTACCATGGAAAGATAAGCAACTGGCCTAGCATTTGGGAGACTACGAACATTACAGATTTTCTGCATGTGCAAATGGGCAAAATCCATCAGGATTTAGAAGAAAAGATATCGCCTGAAAAAAATATGCTGTTTTGTTATTAAGAAAATATAGAAAAGGTCAACAACCACATTTTTACCAAGTCTCTAAGCTGACCAGAGCAGCAACTCTACAAGGATAGAAGCAATCTTCCAACAAGTCAAACAGTGAGAACCAAGTGTAATACATTTACAAAATCTGTTAACCTCACCCCAAGATGTGGTAGAGGCTAAGAACAGAAACGGATCTGAGAACATTTAATGGCTGACCACTTGAGGATGATTCCCTGACTCTGCTCACTAGATTGTATGACTGTCAGAGAGATGCTGGATAAACCCTGCACTGACGCCCCACTTGCACGTTGTTGTGTTGGCTTGGTGTGGGTGTACAGAATGCACAAAAATAAAGCAGAATCATAAAACAGAAATGTACGTATTCAACAAAGTTCCAGTGATACATATATTTTTAAGATGAGTTCTCTAAAAGAGATAAAGGCCTGAAGAATATAATCTATTATTAAGGAGAAAAAGCCTCAAAGGAGCTCTGCAAGTGAGGTTCTTGGGAAAAGCCTCTGGGTAGAATCTACATGATTTGAGAGACCCTTGAAACTGGGGAGAGAATGTATGTTTGGACCAGTGAAGAAAAAGCTCTACAATTATAGGCTTAGACCTTTAATTTTCAATTGAGGGACTATGTGGCCTTTCATGGAGTTCAGGGAAGGCAGAATCTGGCCAAAGACTTAGGAAACTCACTCCATGGAGTACATTACCAGTCTCATTTAAAAATCAGTTGCTGGGGCTGGAGCCGTGGCTCAGCGGTTATGGCGCTTGCCTGGCATGCTCAAGTTCAAGGGTTCAAACTCCAGCACCCACGTACACAATTAAGTGTCAGAGAAATGGAAGCCATGTGAAAAACTCAATAAATATTAATTCATTCTCTCTTTCTCTCTCTCTGTCCTTCTCTCTTTAAAAAATAAAAAAAATCAGTTGCTGGTGGGGTTTTATGATGGTACAGACGCTTTGGGAAACAGTGTGATATGACAGCTCCTCAAAAAATCAAACACAGAATTACTATAGGATCCCAAAATTCCACTCCTAGGTATACAGCCAAGAGAACTGAAAACATACATACAAAAACCTGTACATGAATTTTCACAGCAGCAACATTATTCAATATTATTTCACAAAAGTGAAAACAACCCCCAAATCCATCAACTCATGAATGAACAAATTTGGTATATTCATTCAATGGAATATTAGTTACCAATAAAAAGGAATGAAGAATTGATATATGGGTGAAACTTGAAAACATTATGCTAAATGAAAGAAGCCAGGTATGCAAAGTCACAGTTTGCATGATTCCGTTTACATGAAAAGTCAAGAGGAGGCCAATTCACAAAGACAGAAAGTGATTAGAGATTACTGAAGGCTATGAGGAACTGGGTAGGGATGAAAGTGACTGCTAATGGGTGATGGTGGTTATAGTGTTTTTTTACTTCCTTTTCAAAAACCTCATTGAGATATTTGCATATCATATAATCCAGGCATTTAAAGCAAACAATTCAGTGATTTTTATTATATGCATAGAGCTGTGCAACCACTATCAAAATCTAATTTTAAAACACCTCACCATCTCCAAAAGGAACCCTGTGCACAAGTTCATAATGGATATTTTCATTTTTTCTTGGGTAAAGTCCTAGAAGTGAAACTGCTGAATCATATACAGGTATACCTCATTTTATCAAATATTCAGTTATTGTACTTCACAGATAATTGCATTTTTTTTAAAAGAGAGGGACAGGTGAGAGAGAGAGAGAGAGAAAAGGAAAATCAATTTTACTTAGCTTTTCATGTGGCTTCCACTGCTCCAACACACTGTATGTACGTGGTGCTGGATTTCAAATCCATGTCCTCATGCATGCCAGGCAAGAGCTGTAACCACTTACCCACTGCTCCAGCCCCAGATAATGCATTTTTTACAATTAGAAAGTCTGGTAATCATGTGTTAAGCAAATCTATTGGCACCACTTTTCTAACAGCTCAGATGATTTATTATTTTAGCAATAAATTATGTTTTAGTTAAGGTATGTGTATTTTTTAAAAAACATAATGCTATCACATACTTAATAGACTACAGCATAGCATAAACATAGCTTTTGTATGCACTGGGAAATCAAAAACATTTGTGTGATTTACTTTGTTGCAGTAGTCTAGACCCAAGCTCATAATTTTTCCAAGGTATGTCTGCAGGAACAATATGTTTACCTTTTCAAAGAACTACCAAACTGTTTACCCAAGCACCTGTACCATTTTACATTCCCACCAGCAATATGTGAAGATTCTGATTTCTCTACACCTCCACCATCTCCTGCCATTGTCTTTTTTTTTTATTATGTCATCCAAGTGGGAGTGAATAGTATCTCATTGTGGTTTCTATTTGCATTTCCCTGATATCTAATGGTTCATCATCTTTTCTGTGCTTATTGACTTTGTAGATCTTCTTTGAAGGCATACCTATTCAGATTCTTTGCTGATTTTTAGATTGGGCTGCCTTTTTATTATTGAGTTGTAAGAGTTCTTTATATTTTCTAGGTACAAGTTCATTACCAGATAGAGGATTTGTAAATATCCTTAGTATATCTTCACTTTCATGATGGTGTCATTTAAAGCACAGAAATTTACAATTTGACCATGGTTTCTTTTTGAGGTAATGCAACTGTTCTAAAATTAGATAGTAATGATAGTTGTACAACTTTATGAATATGCTAAAGGCAACTCAACTGTACACTTTGTAACAGTATATAAAATATATTACAGTAAAAATGTTATTTAAAAAACTGGTGACCCTGCTCAAATACAGGTTAAAATTTCCATGATTTGACTGTCTTCTATTATTTATTTTGGATTATGATGGGCCTATATACAGCTGCAATTGGGGTTTTCAGGTGAAGTTAACAGGGCTCTTCATAAATGAGGTGTGCCACAAATAGCACAGCATTGTCCTATCTGTTCAAAAGGCTATCAAAAAGCAAAAACACATGAGAAAAGGTTTTGCTTTTTGTAAGACCATATAATTTCTTTCTTTTTTTTTGTTGTGGGTCATATAATTTAATATAATACAAAAAACCTTATGTAATCACAATTCTTAATTACTCTTATAATGCATGTATTCTCCAGAGGGAATGCGCCCAAAGATGTGAAAATTGGTTCTTGGGAGGTGAAAAAATACCATTTGTTTTATATATTAAGCACAGATATGTATATATATAGATATATATATACACATACTTACATGTATGTATGTATACACATACTTACATATATGTATGTATATACACACACTTACATGTATGTATACATGCATATACATACATACATTAAAAGATATATAGTACATGGTGTGATACTAAAATTTCATTGGGGAGGCACAATTAGGAAAGAAATTCTAAAATCTCCTTAGGTGTGGGAGGTAATGCAAAGATTGAGAAACACTGTTCTAATGCCAGAAATAATTTTACCCTTTGGTTACAGAGTTTCTACATGTATATGCATATACAAATGTATTAAATGCATGAACATATACATCTATATAGCTATACTTCACACATTATATAGTTACTGTGACTGGAAGATGAAGTGTAAAAATGAGTGATAGGGGGCTGGAGCAGTGGCTCCAGCGGTTCTGGCACTTGCCCGCATTTGCATGTTATGCCAGTTGAAACCCCATCACCACATACACAACAGTCTCAGAGCAGTGAAAGCCACATGAAAAACTAAATAAAAATTGTTTCTCTCTTTCTCTGTCTCACTGTTCCTCTCTAAAAAAAATGAGTGATAGTTTAATTTACATTATGTACCATCAAAACAAGAAGTTTTGGGGCTGAGCAGTGTGGCTTAGCAGTTACAGCGCCTGCCTGGCATACACAAGTATCTGGGTTCAAATCCCAGCACCATGCACACAACAAAGTGTTGCAGCAACGAAAATCACATGAAAAGCTAAATAAAATTGATTCTCTCTCTCTCTCATTGTCCCTCTTTCACTTAAAAACAAAACAAAACAAAACAAAACACCAAAAACAAACAAGAAGTTTTACAGCCACCATTAGCGTAGTTTATGGCACACTTTTATATATTGTCCAGCATCTCAAACTTGGCCACAATCCTATAAACATCAGTTCATGGATGAATCAGTCATTTGTATACTGTCAACAGTTACCAGTGCACTCAGTACTAAACTTCCCAAATACTTCATAATCTAAATTCTATAAATATGACTGTCTAAAGAAAATTTTTAAAGATGCCATTCACTCTTTAAAAACAAGATGATGGAACTGTAAAAGTAAAGCATATTTTATTTATTTGGAAAATAAGAGCTGTTTTAACCAGAGAGAGATATTCTTGAGCATACATTTACTCCAGTCCCTGAACACTGCTCAAAAGGCGTGGATTCATGCAAAATCCCAGAAAATGTTGGGTGACCTTGTCTCAGATACAAAACAGCAAAACCATTCTGGGGGCACACTTCATAGCCAAAGGCTGAAACTTAATTTCTGCATATCTCATCACCTGACTCAGGATTTCTCAATTTGGGCATTACTGACCTTAGGCCAGATAATTCTTTGTGGCCGCCATGTGCATTGTTTCATACCTGGTAGTATCTCTGGCCTCTACCCACTAGATACCAGTTATGCTTTACTCTCCAAGTGGTAACAACCAAAAATTTCTTCAGACATTTCCAAATGCCCTGGGACCTATATCATCCCCAGATGAGACCAGTGACATAACTTGACCACTCAATTTCAGCATTTCAGTTTGGGGAACAACAATTTTATCTACAGTTCCAATGTATGAATGCTACTTTATAAAAAACATTCATTTTTGAGAAACATTCATGCGGTTTTCCATGAATCCATTTGAATAAGGCTTAATAAAGCTCATTAAACATCTATGAAAAAAATCTCAGAGGAATTATTTATGAACTAAAAAACCTAATTACAACGTTTAAGAAAACTTCCAATATTGAGGCCCTCAGATTTTTCCATCCATCTCAAAATTCCACAATGTTGTAAAATTATAGCACCATTATTTAAAGATAAATTAAAACTTCTAAAAGGAAATCAAACCAAAAAAATTCTAATTACAGGAAGAAAAGTACATATGTAAATCAAAATGGAAAACTCTTAAAATTTACATCCTTTCTTTTGGAATCTTAATACTTATTCCATTCTTCAGAAACATAAAGCAGATGTTTATAACATTCTGAACTCATCAAGACATGCATGATTATTGCTTCTTATGCACTTGTCTTAATCAGACTATTTCCAGAATTACTATTAGTCACTTTGATGTGATTGATGTGCTATAAATCAACATTCAAAATTCTCATTTACTTTTTTTAAAACTATCCTTTTCTCATTCATTAATCCAAAAACTACTAACACACCTAGTACATGATGGATTTGGTTATTTGTTTTCTTGGGATGGAAAGTTATGACTTAGTTTTTAGGCAGGTTGAGGGACCACTTTATCTACCAGACACCGCTTCTCTACCTTCAGCTTGGGAAGATTATTCCATAGCCCTCTTGTCAGAGATGCTGAATTGAATTCCTAACAGTGGCTGGTGCAGGCTCACAATGGGGTAGAGGCACAGACATTCAGTGCTGGACAGTATAGGCCTCTGATGGGTTTTGAATTATTGAGCTCAAGAATTAAAAACTTTTCTTCAAAGCTGTTTTCATGTTGATATTTTCATACCACCAAAGATAAATTCAGGAGGATATTTTTGGGTAGCTAAAATGGAGAGGGAGGAAATAAAGCAGATGATCTTTGGGGTTCCCAGATTCAGCTTTAGATTCCCTGAGGGGTTATCTGTTATGTGGCAGAGGCACAAAGTTGAATTATATGCAGCCAGGTAAGCACTGTAGGCTCAAGTTAACTTAGTCTGTACTATCTGGTACATTAGCCACATGTGGTTCTTTAAAGCAAATAAAATCAAATAGCATTTAAAAATTCAGTTCATTGGTTATATGAGCCACATTTCAAGTGCTCAGTATTCACATGTGGCTACTGTACAGGACAGTGGAGATATAGAACATTTCCTCCATCACCAAAAGTTCTATCGCTCGGCATTGAGTTCAATGGTGAGACTAGCTACTATCCTTTGACATGTAATGTTCATATTTAATAGGTGATTTCATATAACTTTCACTCTCTTGCTATTCTTACGGAATTTAAATTTATGGAAGTGTGTAACTTATTCAAATCCACAGTCGATGAGCTTTACTGAGAATATTTCATGGGCAAGACGCTATATTAAGCAGTGCACATGTAGTTTTTCATTTTTTTTTCACAACCACCTAGGGAGGTAGGTATTACTATTCCAATTTTATAGATAAGGAAATTGAGAAACTTACAGGTAATATGGATGGTCTCAAATCTGAAGACTAAGGGTGGACTATGTATTTTGAAATCACAATTTTTGGTGCTGTGTTTCATTTAATCTTTACAACTCTCAGAATTTGGAATTGTCATACACTTCTATGTTGACATTAAAGTTCCACATAGTAAAGAAAGTTCATTCACTGAATAAATATTTACTGAATATTTATGAGGCACACGTTATTCTCAATTCTAGAGGTTAAAATGTTGAACAAGACTGATGTGTTCCCTGTTCTTAAGGAGCTTATATTCTAGAGGAGACAGAAAATAAATAACAAGATCATTTAAGAATAAGGCAAATATTATCAAAGAACTAATATGCAGAAAGCTATGCTAAAGATTTCACTAGGTGGCATGCAGAAGTAGGGATAGGAATATTTTCTAGATATGGTTATCATTCAGGGCCTTAGAGGAGATGACATATGATTGGAGTCCTAAGGGTCGGCAAGAAGCTGGCCATGTGAAGATTCAGAGAAGGAAGGAGTGCTTCAGGCAGAAGGCACAACAACTACAAAGTCCTTGAGGCATAAGAGGCTGGGGTGTTCAGGGAACAGAAAACAGGCCAGGAGGGTAGCTAGAGTGGGCTTAGTTAAGCAAATGGTAGAAAATGAGATGCAACAGAGATACAACAGACCATTCAGCACAGGACATTTTTGGAGCAGGCCAAGAAGTCTGGGTTTTGTTTTAATATCCCCTTTAAAAAGGTGTGCAATGAATATGTTATGTCTGCTAAAAAAGTATCTTTGGTTGCTGAACCAGGGAGCCTCAGTTCCTTTCCCTTTGCCTCACTGAACACCTTTCACTGAGAGATAGTAAAACCCAGAATGGCCTCAACCTATTCTTATTTCTGTTTAAGCCATATATCCTTCAGCTTCATGCTTTGGAACTTTTGTCTATAAAACAGGTTGGATACCCCTCCCTGTCAACCTCAGAAGCCTATTAGCCACATTAAATGAGGACATTAAAATGGAGAGTTGAAGAGACCAACTAGAACAGTTAGACTGTTATTGCCACCTGTCCATAAGTATGTTCTTAGGTCCAGAGCCCCGTGGCTCAGCAGTTACGGTGCTTGCCCAGCTTGTACAAGTACATGAATTCAAACCCAAGCACCACATACACAATGAAGTGTCAGAACAATGAAGGCCACATTAAAAACTAAATAAAATTGATTCTTTCTCAAAAAAAAAAAAAACCTGCTCCACAATGAATCATTCCTGAAAGAGATAATGGAACGAACAAAACTCCAAACTACTCCAAACCTGGTGACTAACACTGGGTCTAATACTTGATAAATCCTCTGTTGGTATCAGTTAACAATAAATGAATGACTGACTGAATGAACCAAACAATGAGAGTTGCACCATGATTGGGATTATAGATGCCCTCCTTGTATTCTTTTCCTGATCTTCCTTGGTAAAAGAGTCTTAATTTCTAAGTCTCATTTGGTAGCCAGGTAACTAAGTACTAGCCAACAATATGTAGTACAAGTTGTTGGATAGAGTCTTTTATCAAGAAAGCTCTTGATAAACGGGAGCTGACTGAACTGAGATTCCTATTTTCCTTTTCTTCTTCCTGGACAAGAACAAGATGGCTGAAGTCTAGAGGTCATTTTGTGACCATCAGGCAACCCTGAGGTCATGCCCTAAGGATGACTGAGAAGAAAGGACGGTGACTACTATTTATGAGCACTAGCAGTCAAACGTAGTTCCTGGTTTATACACTGATCCTCCTACTGACTGTGGAGAGGGCCACATTAAAAACCACATGGAAAACAATTCGCTAGTAGAGATTACTGAGGTCAAGGTTAGTGTCTATGGTCCTTTCTTGATTGTGAAATTCTAAGGCTATGTCACATTCTTAGTGGTAAGAATTATTAGGTCCCCAATTTGAAATCAAAGAATCCAGTCTGTCAAAACACAAATCAAGTTTTCCAAGTCACCAAGCTTTAAAATAAAAATGCTTCTTTCCCAAATTGTATTTTTAAATGATTAATATAGACAATTGATATTAATATGTTTGAGTCCTGGAACATTGCAGTGCATATCAAAAACTGCTGACAGGACACAATAATCCCAACAAGAAGAGGAGTCACCCTTAGCTGTAAGGAGAAGGCTTGGTTTCTCTCCTTTGGCAATGAAATTGACATTCTCATTTTCTCCATGCTGCATCATTCAAAGGTGGGACTTAACGGCTCTTTGGAGCTGCTCTGCCTCTTACACACATTCTATACTTCTTTCATGTTTCTTATTAGAACCAATTTTTTTCTTACTATCTTCCCTCCTCTCACTTTCACTAATTTCAATTTTTTAAAGTTCACTACTGTTTTTCTCAAATAGGTACAACTAGGATTCTTAAAAAAGTACCACCATTTGCCAGATGGGCAATAAGGACAACTGGAAAGGAAAAAAAAATCTTGTGAAGTCCTTTTATGTGAGATAGCTTATCTGTGGCTCACAGCACTCAACTGAAGCCCACCTAGAGAAACATAAGGACCAGATGTTAATCTCATCAGCCTATCATACCATAATCTCCTATTAATAATTTTAAAAATGATATTTTGAAAGTTTTTCATTTCAAAAGTTACTATTATACACTAGGAACTATGAGGAGCTTTGTGGGCATACAAACATGAGTAACTTTCAGTGTCTACACTAAAGGAGCACTGGGAAGACAAAATTAAGTTGGCCAAGAACAGCAGAACAGACAATATGACTTATCAAGAATTAGCATAAGTCATTTACTCTGTTAAAAATCTAACTTAAAATATATTCAAAACAAACACAAAACTCATTAGCCACCTTTATAGAATATTAGGAAACCAACTATTTTGAAAACTGTTAAAAAAAAAAGGGAAACCACCAATATGAATCCTTTTCTACACAACTTATATTTCAGAGTAACCAAATCACTAGTGAGACAATGATTCTTTTTGACTGTAAATCAAATAAAGAACTGGAACACCACTGTTACAAAACTCCTAATGAAAAAGACAATGGGCCATTTGCCTTTAGATGGAAGGGCACATACCATCTGATATTCTGGCCAAACCTGAATCAGATCAAGACTCTTGATCAATTCCAGTTTTAAGAAAATACGCAGGACAGAGGAATATTTGAATGATAACACAAGGAAGCAATCATCAAAATCTAGACTGGGAAGCACCTCTATAGGATGAATGTCTTGCCTTTTTTCAACAGAAAAACTGCAAGGAAAAAAGTAAACCTATATATTAAAAAAGGCAAACTATGCACCTGATTTGGATCATGATTTGAACAAACCAATGGTAATATTATTTATTAGAAAATCTGAACACTGACTGGAAATGTACTGATACTGACATTAAGGAATAATAATAATCATAATAATCATAATCATAATACTTTGTTGATGCTGGAAATTGATCCCAGGATCTTGATCATGCTAAGCATGTGTTCTACTACTGAGCCACACCCCCATACTATTTGTGTGTGTGCGCGGTGCATGTGCGCTCTATGGTACATTGTTTTTGTTTTAAAAAATGGTGCCTAAATATTAAATATTTGTGAATGAAATTATATGTATGTAGGATTTTCAAATAAATCCAGTTTTGGTAAGAATAAGGGAATATAGATAAAATGAGACTGGCTGAGAGTTGATAACTGTTGAGCTCCTGTACACATATCACCAAGCTTCACTAAACTACCCTAATTTTGATTATTTGAAATTTTCTGTAATAAAATGTGAAAAAAGTAAAATAGATCAAGATTCCCATTCCCTTCAAAATATTAGTAGGAGGAGATGGCAAACAGATGAACAGAGCAGTATTGTGCAGAGAGGCCAGGGGAGGCTGCTTCCAGGGGGAAACACACATGCTCTCAGTGCATGTAGGAAATACCATGGGTCTGTGCACAAAGAAAGGCTCACCATGCCCATGTGTGTCAGGCCCAGAAGCACAGAGCACAGGTTTCTATTAGGGCAGTGAGAGCCAATCTTGAAAGGCAAGACTGGGGGATGGGAGTGAGCTGACCAGATGGGCACCTAGGAGTCTCTGTTGGTTTCAGAGAACCATTAGGGTTCTGAACAACGGGGATGCACTGTTTACCATGATCATGATTAAAAGATAGAATTTGGGGAACCTCAGAAACCAGCATTTGCAATGTAAAAATGAACCAAAGGAGAACAAACAAAATCTTGTTTCTCACTGCAAATAAGGGATGAAAGGAAAGGCCAAAAAACAACTGAGGGTATTCAGCAGGACCTGGCACAGAAAGCTTAGGGGAGAGGTAGTCCTTTCAGGTGATAGATGTTGGACTAAGTCTATCTGTGTACAAAATGTATGTGTGACATACTTGCAGGTGTTCTCCTGCTGCTTAATCCAAAGAAGGTAATGGGGAAAACACTTATTCTTTTGAATGCTATAAATCAAAACAAATCTTGTGCCAAAACAATTTAATATCTGTGGCCTTTTTCTTAAATTTATTAGTTCTGAAAACTGAAAATATATAAAAGTAGAAAAATAAGCAAATATTACCTTAAAAACCAAACCAAATCTCTCTTTAAAAATTTTAAAGTTATACAGAAATATAAGTGATATGGATATATTTTTCCCTTTGTAGCCTAAACTTGGGAAGACCTCAGAGGTAACCTTCAGAAACATTTGATAACAAAAAACAAACTTGTAAACTGATGTATAGAGGATTTCTAAACATAGTTGAATCAACCTGGGGAAATAAACAACAAAAAACAAAACTAAACAAGATACTTAACTTTAGGATTTTCTCTAACATGGCCAGTTTTATATGGTATACAACTTTACTACTGATGTGATGCAAAATAAAGGTGAAATTATAAACATTTCTAAATAAAATTTTATAAGCATTTATTTCAGTGATTTAATGAAAACTAGATTTTTCAATACTAAGTTTTTAAAAAGACAAGTTCAAATTAGTTAATTATGCCATCCTGATCCCTGTCTTAAAATTCAGCATGGTGTATCATCAAATGTTGAGAGTTGGCAATATAAAAAGTTTACCTTCATTATGAATAATGCAAGAAACAATCAGAAGGCTACGAAACAAGGACAATTCTTCTGGAAGCTGGTGTAGAGCTGGAAAATAATTTTCATTTTTGAGTATATGGTAGGATCACACAAATAATCTGTAAGAAGGAATAATCAGACTAATATAACTGTATGCAAAAGTCAAAAGCCTGAATTAGACTTTATCTAACACAACCATTTCACTCCACGCAAGTCTGTTTGGACCTGGCCTTCACACTTATTTCCCACCTCTCTCTTCCTTCACATTAACTGAGTAAAATTATCATCATCCCACCCAAAATAGAGTTCTCTGATTTGTTAGACTGGTTTATAAAATGAGTCCATATGTAGACAGGAACAGTGACAGCATGTTTGCCTATAACTGTGTGAAGTTTGAGAAGGTCCTAAACTGGACCCCAGAGAAGCAAGACTGCTCTCTGTTTGTACCTGCTCTGACTAAAGTAGGCATATGTCTATGTAGAGAAATGGTGCCCCATTGGAATCCCGGAATTTCCAGAATTAGGAAAAAGAACTTCAAAGAATGACAAGATAAGCAGAAATAAAGTTTTCAGATAGAAACCAATTTAAAGGGCAGAGGGGACCCAAAACTTTCCAGATGCTGTTTCTGCATAGAAAAGTTATATTAACATTTCTCATATAAGTTGTCAAAAACGAATGAATGAATACAATGAAAGCTCTGTCGTACAATACTCTGAACACGCTAATTTTTAGAAAGTATACTGTCTCCCTTAATCTTGATCTCAGATACCAAAATGATGGGTGGCTTAGCACTGAGCTTTCACCGCAGCTAAGGTATTTCTAGTTCTTTTTAAAAAGTATTGTTTCTGACAAAAGTAACTCACTCTTAATGACATCTGTAGAGAAAATTCACCCTGAAGTGAAGCACATTCCTCCTGCAAATAATTTACCTTGTGGAACCTTCAGGGCAACTCTTTTAATGATCACCATCAAAATAACTTCTAAATGCTATATACAAAAACCGAAAGACACTTATGCTTCCTATCCCATACACTGCAGCTAAATTTTACTAACAAACTGAACTTTTAAAATGTTCCTCTGTTTATATTTATCCCTTGGCATTCATAAATGACAAATGTGTGCTTAAGAGACAACTATCTGTTCTATGAGGAAATCTATATAGTTTTTCTCATCCACGGAAAGGATCATCTTTCCAATTTGATGATTCTGAGGTATAGAATGTTGGCATGGAGCTGGTACGCAGGCCTAACTACTTCACGGGGGAGATGTAATAAAAATAAAATAACTTCTATGTAAACCTTATGTTTGATATTTCTAATGTGATTATAACTACAGCCAATAGATAACTGTTTCACATCCTGGTAGACATTAGCAGCCAATGAACTTGTAACCATTTTCTCTCTGACTGGAAGGAGGAGCATGTTGCTAAATCCTTAGCAATATGATGGGTCTGCATGGGTACAGACAACATTACAAATTAAATTACGCAGGTGTCTGAACATAATTATGAGTTCCCAAAATATTAATAGCACATATATTAAATGAAGATTTCAACAGCTCTTTTCAGCATTTAACAGGAACATATGTGACCAACAATTGAGTTGAAATAGTAATAGCTTCAGAGTAAAACTAAAGTTTGCAAACTTATTAGACAAATCAAATGATGACTCATGTCTTATTCTTTTTAACTGTCCGAAAGTATGCCAAAAAGAATAAAATTCTTTACCAAAATTCCTCGTAGCAAAAGGGGCAGCTATCTTTTCATATATTTAAACCAAAAAATCAGATCAACACAATTTGTAACATTTGGAATGATGTTCTTTTATATGCTGTCCAAAATTTTATCCTGACACATAATTTTAATGAGGTTTTAATAATGTGTATCAACGAATCTGGTAAGGAATAGTTGAGAAGGCAGTATATTTATCACCGAACAAAAGTTTTAACACATAAACACATTTGCAAGTAGTCTATAAAATCTTCTGAAGAGATCCTATAAAATCTAAAATAATCCTATTACGACAACAAACAACAACAACAAAAAAATGAAAGGACACCAGGAAAAATCTGCCAAATGCTGTTTTTCAATTGATCTTGATTTTTCAATTGATCAATCTTGTCGCTTTGATGAGAATAGTGCATTTTTAAAAAATTACATCTGCTCGGAGGTCCCATGCAGTAACACCCTCCCCGCCAATGCCCCCCCCAGTCCCCCACCCTGACGGGGACTCCCAGGACACAGGGAGCTTCTTTCAGGCCCCATAAGTGTTAACAGCAGGGGCCTGGCTGCGACCAGGACCAGGCGTCTGGCCCGACTTAAACGGCCTGTCTTCGGAGGGCCCTGTTGAGCAAGGCCATAAAAACTAGGGGACATCACCGCACCCCAGTGTGTCTGGTCGCCCCGTAGTAACACGCAGCTCCACTAATACCATCAAGGCTGCTAGCTGGCATTCCATATAAGCTGTCAAACCCAGGCCGTGCCCGCTGCCACAGAGATGCCCGCAACGAGAAGAACATGTTTCCACACTGCATCTGAGAAAGTTTGGCTCGGAGCGACGCACTGACTAATATCAGATCTCCTCCCTCGCTCCTCTCGACAATCTTGTCACATCTGCTGACAACTTCTCAGGAGCTGACGCGAGCCAGGCCGGGGGCGCGCGACCCGCGGCGGCTTCCCCCGCGCCCCGCTTGGACTGGCAGCACTGAACCAGCCCCGCACCCTGGGTCCCGGCCCGGAGCGGCCCCGCGTGCGGTCATCGCCTCCCTTTCCCGCGCCGAGCAACCCCTCACGTCGCCCGCGCTCCGGGTCCCGGCGATAAGCAGCCCCGCACGCCTGCGCTCTGGGGCAGGCACCTGAAGGCACGCACACGGCCGCCGCGGCGACCCGCGCTCGCTCCTGGCCGCTTGCAGGTGGCCGACACTCCCTGTCCGCTCTCGCCCCCACCCATCGCCGTGCTCTCCGGAGGGCGGGCCGCCTAGGCTAACATCCCGGGACCAGGGCAGCTGTGGCGCTGATGAAGCCGCCCTGCACCTCCTCCAGGGTTTTATGTCCCGCCAGCTTTCTGACCAGACCCGTCTAGTTGTCCATTTGCAGTGTTTGGTTGTTCAGTTTCTTAAACAACACAGGGCTGGTCCGACAGCCGACAGGGCCCTCACTGCCCCGGTCCGTGTCCGCACTTCTCACAGAACCCACCCGAGGCTACACCCGCGGAGCTCTCCACAGAAACAAACTCCAAGTAGAAACCGGCAGCTTGAAATAGCAGCGGTCTCACTAACTCTGAGGTAAAAAGGGGGTGGGGAGGCTCTCTCACAAGTCCGAAGGGTGAGTGCGGAAAGTCCCCGGTCGAAACGCGGGCGCCGGCTGGGTGGGAGCGTGGGGCAGCCGCGACCGCAGGACCCCGCTCGACCCACCCGCGCTTGCGACGCGCCGGCGGCTCCGGGACGTCGGGCGGCCACGCGCGCAAGCACTCCGCGCCCCTCCAGAGAGAGGCGACGCCCCCCCCCCCCACGCCTGCGCCGGCGCGCAGGTGACTCTGCGCCCGTCGCCCCGCGGCCTGGAAGGCGCCGCACTCACCTCAGCCATCCTGCGGCTGCAGCGTCGGGGCTCCCGGCGCGTACTCTTGGCCCGGGCCGCCCCGCGTCCGCCCCGGCTCGGCGGGCGCCGCCGCATCCAGCTCCGCCGTCGGGGCCCAACGCGGCGAAGTGGGCGGCTCCCCGCGCTGAGTGTGCCCGCGCCCGGCCTCCGCGCCGCCCCGCCCCGTCCCGCCCCGCCCCCGGTCGCGGAGTCCCAGCGCCGCCGGACCCCCCTCGCGTTCGGGAGGCCACTAGCGTGCTAAGTCAGTACAGCTGGTGCACGGTCGCGGCCCAGACCCGGAGACCGCCGGCCGCCGCGGGAGGGGTCCGCCCGCCGGGCTTGAAGGCACTTGTCGGTGTTAGACGCAGACGTGTCCGCATTTGTCTCTCCAGGGAGGGCAGACGCTCTGAAGTTCGCTGGCTCTCCTCTCTCGGGCTGACTGCCTCCCCAATCTGCCCGGGGCGCCCTCGGGTCCCTTCCACCTCCCCACCTAGCACCAGAAACTCCTTGCAGCGAAGATGTGCGGGTGCGTCGCAGGACGCGCATAAGGGGGTCACCAGGAAGCTCTATTAAACCACACACACTCCCTTTCCTTCTGCAGCGACTTTCCTCTGAGCCTCAGTTGCTTCAGTTGTAAATGGGATTATATTTCACCTGTCCTGTTGGATGCTAAAGATAAAATGAAATTAAGTGTAGTGGAAAACCAAACTGGAGTTTGGCCCTGATGGGTAAATGGGGAGGGGCCTGCCGGGAAAATCTGCTTTCTGGGCCCTGAGGACAGAGATGGCCCGCAGCTGCTGAAGCAGGACTAGGCTTTCCTTCTGCCCTGGGTAGGGCAGGCAAGAACCTGAGGGCAAAGGGGCATTTTCTCCCCTCCCTTTCGGAGGATACTGGTTCTGGCTCTGGAAGGTGCAGGCAGGTTTCTGAGGATACAGGAGGGAATAGAGCACAGGAGGAAGAAGGTATGTATATATAAGGTACAGAGGTCCCTGCTGCCTCTTCATAGGCTTTACATATATCTGGCATTCTGGCCAGGTGAGTGTTCTGGGTCTATAGCGTAGTGTCCTTCCTTGCAGGCTTGAAGTCACATGGCCTCATTGTGATGAGTCTTGCCCTGTGGGGAAGATTTATTTTTTCATATGGTTAACTTCATCATGAAGCTTTGCTTTATTAATTTCCAATTTAAACTGCTTACCTCCGTTGCTTTGTCCTCATCCCCACCCCACACCCAGGATTTAGGACTTTCTTCAACAGAGTTCTGAAATGTCACCACCTCTCAAAAGCCTTCCCTGACCCACCAAACCTCCACTTCATGTGGCTTTTGCCCTCTTCTGTCCCTGCTCCCCCAAGCACTTGTTTCTGACTCTCATGATGTTTATTTCTTTTTGTAGCTTAGTTGTGGTGTGTGCTTGTCTTAACTTCCTTGGTCATTACTCATCTTAGTGGCTTCTGTGCTATGAGTTGCACAGATTTGAGACAAAGCTCAAGTTTTAGAGTTACAATGACCTGGGCAAAGCCTGTTCTGAGCAATTGGAAAGCGGCAGAGGAAGTCAGCTTTCTTGGCCTCCCTTTCCTCATCTGGCCTGTCACAGGCTAGAGTAGCAGGGCTAAATAAAATAGTCTGTCCTGCAAATGCTACTATCTTTCCTTTCTGCTTTCATAAAGCAAAACTGATATTTGAATTAAATTTGTTACAAGAAAGGTTCTTGATTGCAGATTATTGAATGACTATGTATGCTTATTATAAATAACAACAAAATGTTTAAGTCCCAGTTAATGGCTCACCTTGATGTCCTTAATAATGCAGTCAAAGGTTTGGGTCATTATCTTTGTCTTCAAGTGGTTTTATCTATTTATTTATTTTTTTAGCAAAAGTTATCACTTGCAACAAATATTAGGAACAACTTGTTCAACTCTTTTCTTGATTATGAACACAAAGAGGATTTTAGCAATACAGGGTTTGAAAACAAGGTACCTCTCCCAACACATATCTTTGGGGTCAACAGCTATCTTTTTTCAAATAAGACAATCTTGACCGGCATATAGGGAATTAGTACGTTTAGGTTAAAAATACTAATTAATTCTCAGCAGGTTCATCTAGTATCATGTACCTCATAGTAGGTACCATGTAACTTCTGAAATCCATCCTCATAGTTATTCCCCAGATCTGATGGGCTTCCCTGCTGTTTCTTGGAAACGGAAACGTATAAGCAGAAATTGGAACAGAGAAATCACCCTTGCATGTTACAGTTATTTAAACACAGGGATTTTTTTTTTTAAAAAAACTTCATTAAAGAGAAGAAAAATAAAATCACTATGACCTAACCTGATCTTAAGAAGCTAATCACCGGGCTGGAGCGGTGGCTCAGCGGTTTCAGCAAGGACCCGGGTTCAAACCCCAGCACCACGTACACAACTAAGTGTTAGAGCAACTAAGGCCATGTGAAAAACTAAATAAAGTTGTTTCTCCCTTTCTCTGTCTCTCTCACTGTCCCTCTCTCTCTCTCTCTCTTTAAAAAAAAAAAAAGGCTAATCAGCTCTTTGGAGAGGAGGGACTTGGTTGGATTCCTGTCTCTGCATGAGGCCTTTCCTAGGGTGGGTGTGTTATGACTCCCAGTCCCAAGAATCAACCACAAGTGCTGAGGGGCTGGCTGGTGGAGTCAGGGTAAGTGGGCAGGTGGGGACTGTGGGAATGGAGAGCCAAGGACTGTCTGAAGTGGGCAGTTGTTACTCTGCTTATCATCAGCTGGGAATGTGGGCTCAATTTTGCCAGATTTCCTCAGTTTTCAAGAGAAGCTGGAAATGTTCTGATATTTGAAAGTTGGCAACTAATTCAAATTTTTGATAAATATAGTATGAATTAAACAAAATGTGAGCTGAATCTGGGCAATATGCTGTGCTGTTGATTTGTACTCTGCAATATATTTTTATCTTGAGGCTTGGGCTTGTAGTACATAGTAGGTGTGTAATAAATATTTGTAGAGCAAATATCAATCACTCATGATGGAGAACATCTCACAAACCACCTGAGTTCTAAACAGAATTTTCAAAAGCCACATTAAGTTTGTAATCCAACTTTGTGTTGAATTCATAGACCTGAAGGTAAACATTCCCAGAATTTATACCCTAAAGACTCTTTTCAGTTGTTCATAATTCTGTTAAATACAGAATAGCCTTTTCTTAGGAAACTAATTCTCACAAGCAGGTTTTCCTCAATTGGTATAAATAGGCTTGAAAAAAAACCTTTTAATTAAAAACATTTTTAATCATAGGAACCATTGTATTTAAAAACAAAACTCCACTCCTTTTAGCTAGGAGGTTTGGGTGCTGATGATGGGAACATCATATTACAGTAGGGCAGGCAGTCAGGCAGGCAGGTTATCTGCCCAAGGTGTAGCCGCGTCTCACCAGAGCCCACCAGAGGCCCAGAGGAGGAGTTAACCCTGAGGCTGTTGGCAGGGGACCGGTGAGGGCAGGGAAAGGCTTTTGACGTAGAGGGTGGGCAGAGAACTGCAACCCTATTAGAGGGCATGGTGTGGTGGCCCCTTCTGAGTCCTGCACATACCTTGAGGACAGTGTCAGGAAACACCAGGAAGCAAGAGTCACATTTGTACTGTCACCTCCTGGCCCAGACATGGACACCTGGTGGCGGCAGGTCTGGGCACATCTGTAGCTCTGCTTAGCGTTGGAGCCTGACTAAGCAGCACTTGGGCCAAATTTGCCCCCCCACGCAGATGCTTGCTGGGGGGCAGGCTGGCCTGCCACAGACCTGGCACAGGTGTCACAACTTCCCCCCACTGCCGCCCCAAGGCTGCTTCCTATTGAGGGAGAGGAGATGAGACTATTCTAAACGTGGTACAGGGTTTTAGTGGCAAAGAATTTTTCCTTTCCCTCCACTCTCACATAAGGCCTGGAGTTAAAAGGACCTAAATATCCTGCAGATCCTGCTGCACAGAGGTGAATACTCTATACCTTACATTTTGAGTTCTGGAAGCCAAGACTGCCAAATCTCAAGGAGGTGGAGGGAGGGACTTGTCAGTGAGGAAGAATGATAAACACAATAGTAAATTTCAAAATGAAAACAAATCCAGGCCTGATATTAATTGTTCCCTAAATGTGTCTGCCAGTGATGTGACTTGTGAGAATCAGCATCCCCCTCTACAATCAGGAAGAAAATAATCATTTCCAATACGGACTAGTTAAAGGCTTATGATGGTTCTTTCAAGTGTAATGCTTGGAAAAATATTGCAAATTTAGCTACCATTATTTTGGTATGTCTGGGATGCAAGAATTTAGCGTCTCATTTAGTTTGTCTCTCATGGCCTTTGAACATTGAGAGTCACAAACAAACAAAAAACAAAACCAAAAACCTGTGACCTGCCTTCAAAATAGCTCATTCTTTCTCATCACCAAGGCAGTGGGGGGAAACTACCTCCCTGGAACTTTATTTAGTACTACAATTATATTGCTGAACTCAAGGAGCTCTATTTCTAATTAGCATGTGGAAGAAATACTAAGTTGTTCAAAATCTCTTAGGCTGGCACTTTACAAGTTGAGTTGATGAGTTTTGGGTGAGTATTCTGAAGTCAGGACAAGTACTGCTTTGATATATTTTGGGAAGCCAGTGAACATGTACCAGAAAACTTAAGGTGCATGATTAAGATGCCTTGGAACATGGTATCTTCTGCACATTTAATGATCCAAGGTGAAGGAGAAAAATATTTGAGTTATCATAACAGAATGCCAAATTAGGTCATACTACTTTTGGAAATTGGAAGAAAAGGTTAGAGAAGATGGGCTATAGGACAAGAGATTTTAAATCATTCTCTATTTCTTACTGATATCAAGCTTAAAAAACATTTCTTTGGGGGCCACACTATATTTTCTTAAGGAAAGAACTATAGGGGAGGGGGGAAAGCAAGATTAGAGTTGCCCATTTTGTAATGCTTTTTAAAAAAATCAAACCATCTTTGAATGTCTGAATTGGTAAATTTATAGGAAATAGATAAACTCTTAGCAGAGCTTATCTCTGATGTTCAGTAAAAGTTACTTAGCAATACAGAGTCTAGGCAGGACAAAGAATTGTAGTAGGTACTATACAACCATTGCCTTTTGCCCTCCCTTTTATTCCTTCCCCACTGTGTAGTGGTGTTTACAGTAGGTGGTTACTGAACCTCAGTCCCACAGTGATTGGCTAAGATAACCTACTCTTAAACCATTCTGCACCAAGATATTTTCCTGGTCAGAGGAATTGGTTCCAAGTGGTCCAATGAGCTTAAAGCTCAGGATTTCAGAGGGTCGGAGAAGCCATGTTCTTTCCTGAAAGTCCTCAACAAGGAGATATGATCCATGTTTTTGTTGGAAGTGATCTTGTGAATAATAACTGAAAATCAGTCTGGGAATAGAACTGACACATGGAGATGAGTAGAACTGAGAGAATTATGGGAAAATTCATCTGAAGCTCTGATTAAACCACTCCTGAAGTCTGACCATTTTAGGGCTGCAAAAAACTAAGACATGTTTATCATTTAAGTCAGTTGAGGTGACATTTTTATCATCTTATTTTCAATCAAAAGCTTCTCAACTTATAGAAACTTACTTTCAGTTTTAGTGGAAGATTATTCTGTGATGAAGGGTAAGTGAACTAACAAGTGTCCTCTATTATAACTGTTTTTTGTTCATTCTTTGCACTTTTAGAAGATTGCTGATAGAGGATTAGACCTTGGACCAGGTGAGGAGATTCTTTCAATCAAAGCACTTCGATGCCATTATGATGGTTTTCTGCTTTGACTTAAGTAAAATATTTTTGAAGAGATTTTTTTCTTTATTGTATCTTGAGATTTTAAAGGATAGGCACTGTTGATTTTTACTGTAGCTAGCACAATGCATTTCTGTACATAGTAGGTGCTTCATAAATATGGGTTTCACCAATCTGTGTACAAATGAAGAGACTTAAACACACGTTCCTGACTTGTAGCCTCTTAAAATTACCTTCATATAAATGGCATAATGGAAGACTTCTAAAAATGTAATTGCTAACTGCACTTGGAAATCCACTTTGTCAAACTGTGGCTTCTAGCTCCTTGTCTCCAACACCAAATCAGTCTTGATGCCCACGTTTCCCAGAGGTGTGGCTTTTAATCTTCAAATTACAACACAAGTTTTAACAGGCCAGATTGTCTGTCACCAGAAGTTTAGTAATTAACAAAATGCTGCAGCACTAATGGTTTATCAAAAGGCCAGTAAGCAAGTTGGAGAAAGTATACAATGTGCTCATTGAGGAAATTCATTTAAGGAGCAACCCCATTCTCTCTGTTAGGTTTAAATCTGGTTAGTCACTGAAGCAATGTAAGATTTCCAAATGGAGACTGGAAGCAAGCCCTGACCAGAGATTTTATATACAAACAAAATCGAGGGTCCTGAATGACCATTCTAGGAATCACACACATCAGAGTCATTTCACAGCCATGGATGTTTTGCAACAGCCTTCACTACAAACGCTTTAATAAAAGTTAGTGGTTTTCTCAGGAGTCCAAAACAGGGCACATAACAACTAGTGAGTAACCTGCAAGTAATGCTCGTGGTGACAATTTTGCTTTGTTCCGTGGGAGCATAAGAAGCCGAGTCAGGACAGGAATTGCTCTCCAGGAGTGTTGGGAAAGGAAGGTCCACACATTCAAAGCAGGGAGTGTTCTCTTTATCTGAGGTAGCTGCCAAGTCTTAAATACTAAAACATGTAGGTGTAGTTTAGGAAAGAGAAGGCGTTTTAAAGATAGCTTGATGTAAGACAAGAAAAAAGAAAAAAAGAAAAAAGAAACTGGCTTATTTGACATAGATGTAAGTTTAGCCCTAGAGTGGTAACTTTCTTTAGAACCTTGGTGTCTTCAGATCCTGACAGAAGGGTCCAACAGGTCCTCAGGCCAGTGCTTCTTCAGGGCAGAATTCCTGCCTGAACTTCTCCTCTCACTTTCCCTCTTCAGGACACCCCTAATGGATTGCAGATGTCCCATTTGGTTAGAAGCACGTTTCAGATACATCTGCCCTTCTTGCTTTTATGCAAAAAACACCTGCAAATCTTTATCTTTGGTTAGATTTACCACACATTTGAAGCTTTGAAATTTTGGTCCAGTGGGAAAGAAGAGCATGTCACCACCCCTCCTTCTTAAGTTGAATTCCATACCCGACAATAGCCTTTGGGGGATAGGTTTTCATTTTTCTTCAAGGACATTAGTCAGTAAGATTTTAACAGCCTTAAACCTATTCTGCAGAAAACTAATTAATTTCTTTAATCCTGCTGAGTTTAAGGAAAAATCCATAGTGTGTAGGCAGATACTGTGTGTGCATGCCAGTGGGTATGTGGGTTGTGTGCATCTTCCTGCTGTTCTGAGTGTTAACAAAGATGAGACCACGCAGACTCAAGGAGAGAACAATAAGATGCTGTCAATCTGTCTGGGATATAGTCACAGGACCCGCTTCCTTGAATGTGACTTGAAAATACCTGTGATGTATTTCTGATAAGTGAGTAAATCCCTCTAGGCCTCAAGAAGATTTTAACCACTCCCTTTACTCATTCATCTTTAGAATATTTTATCCCTTCATCTAAGGAATGACAAATGCCATTTAAATAGTTGTGAGATAATAAAATAATAAAATAATGAGCTGCCTCTGGGAACGTGGAGAAGGAAATCCCATTCAATGTGGTTTTGTAAGTAGGCAGGAAGTTTTAGCTAACTGCATACTAACTTTGTGACTTTAAGCAATACATTTATCCTTTTGGGGCCTCAGTTTTCTTATTTGTAAAATGAGGGAGATGGATTAAAGTCATTTGTTTATTCCACAAATAGTGATTGTCTTTTTCTTGTGCACTGTACAGGCACGGAAGAAACAACAGACACAGTCCTTGTGCTCATGTGCAGCCCCTCAGCAGTACTGTCTTCTTCTTTGTTACTTCCATATCATGCTGGCATTGGGAACTGGCTTAGAACTTTCCTCTCTGCCTCAATCTTCCTTATTTCCTCGATTTTAATGTTCATGCATTAGGGTCTTCAACTTCCTCTGTCTTCAAACTTCTTTACACTTTCCCAATCCTTATTAACCCTTCAGTATATTTTGAACCTGTAGAGATCTCCAATTTCCTTTCTCCTCTGTTTCCTCTGTCTGCCTCCTCATTCTCATTCTTTCCTATGGAGTCAGGGCCCTGTTTCTATCATATAAATACTTGCTCCAGTAATAAATGGTGTCTGGTTCCACACTGTCCTTCTGCAGCACCCACCAACCAAATTCTTAACCTGGATCAGTACTGTAATCCATCCTCAATCTCAACAGGGACACTGAGTGTCGATGGAGAAGCAAAATAATGGCAGAGTTAGTGTTACCACACATTCTACCCCAGGACCACATTTCCATGGACATTTCCCTCCCCTGTTCCTATCAGTGATCAAAAACCTACTTACCCATTTTTGAGAGAGCTTGAGTGTCAATTTTTTTCATCTCCTCTGCCTCTTCATTTATTTGTGCATGCAGTGCTGGGGATCAAACCAGGGACCTCACACATATCAGGCAATGTGCCACCACTGAGCAAATACTCCAACCCTACATATCCATTTTTTTTGTTGTTGTTACAGAGATTTTGACTTTCTTTTGTTTTTTTTAAAAAAGGAATTGAGTTATTGTACAATCATAAATGCATATAAAGTAACAATATGATAGGCATTTTTTTAAGAGAGAGGGACAATGATAAAGTGAGAGAGAAAGAGAGAATCAATTTTATTTAGTTTTTCATGACTTTCATTGCTCCAACACTTCATTGAGTACATAGTGCTGGGGTTCGAACCCACATCCTCGGGCATGCCAGGCAAGCACCCTAACCGCTGAGCAACTGCTCCAGCCCCCTTGGCATATGTTCTTTTTAAAAAAATTTTATTCAGAAATTTACTTGTTAATAACCAAACAAGGTTCTAATGAAATACTATAATATATATATATATATTCTGAAAATTAGATTTACCCCCAAGAGCCCTCCCCAATAACCCCCCATCCCTTTCCCCTCCTTCCCAATACATCTCTACAAATAGGCATATGTTCTTAAACCAGAATTACCCCCACATTGCCCACAGTCCAGTATCTTGATTCTTCTCTATTTTGCCCCTACAAGTGATACAAATGCTTAGATAGTGAATTTTCAGAATTAAATGATTGCATAAGTATTATTGGATTCTCAGGGGGGTAAAGAGTTTGCCACATTGTTGATTGTCTCTCTAGATTCCCACCCTATTCTCCCTCCCTCTCTCCTCCCGTACCTGTCCCCTTCCCTCCCCCATATCTATGGTTTTTCTAGATTACTACATATCCATTTTTATTTTACAATTTTTTATTTAGTTTTTCATGTGGCTTTCGTTGCTCTGAGACTCTGCTGCGTACGTGGTGCTGGGATTCAAACTTGCATACCTGCACATGCCGGGTAAGCGCCGCAAGCCTGAGCCACTGCACCAGCCCTACATATCCATTTTTTTTTTTTTTTTAAGAGAGAGGGACAGTGACAGGGAGAGAAAGAGAGAAACAATTTTATTTAGTTTTTCATGTGGCTTTCATTGCTGTGGAACTTCATTGTGTACATGATGCTGGGGTTTGAACTCCAGTCCTTGCGCCTGCCAAGCAAGTGCTGTAACCGCTGAGCCACCGCTCCAGCCCCTGCATATCCATTTTTAAGCTTTCTTTTTTCCTCAAGTCTCAGAGGATAATGTTCCTTCTCCCTCCCCATCAAGCAAACCTGTTGAGATCTTACTAGCATAACCTTTATTGTATTTTTAACATCTCCCTTTCAATTAATTTCCTTGAGCTCACCCAATAAATGTTTTTAACTCCACTTTTAGGGGAAAACACTACCCTGGTAGTGGGCTGTCATGTATATAGGAGCCTTTCCCCTTTAATTCTTCCAGTGTTCACAACCTTAAGAAAGTAATGTCCTCCTGCATAGACTCTAGACTTGACCGTGTAATTTGCTTTGGCTGAAAGGTCATTAGCAGGTGTGATTTAAGTAGAGGCTTTGGTGAGTGCTTGCACACTGAGCTTCTCTTGCTTGGATTATTCCCTTTTGGAGCCTAAAAGCCCATAATATCCTGATGGAAAGAACAGCCACATGGAATATGCCCTACAGCATGAGAGACCACTTTGACAGAGAGGTTCAAGCACAGAGAAGTTTAGAGTTCCAATTAGCTCAACCAGATGACCTGAGAGCTGAAGAGTGGCCAAAGGAGAGACCAGCTGGAGAACTACCCAGTTAACTGGTAGGAACCTGAGAAATAATACTCATTTTAAGTCGAAGGCTTCAGAGTGATGTTATGCAATAGCAGATAACCAAAATAACCCTAAAAAACAAAAACAAAAACAAAATAAAACAAAACAGAAAAACCCAGAACATTCTTTTCACTTCTACCCCATCTCCACTCTTTCTTGTTTTCTTGTCCAAGCTTTTTGAAGCAGTCTACTGCTGCCTGAACTCTTCAATTGTTAAACTAATAGTGTGCTTCAGTAAGGGCCCTCTCTGCTGTACTAGTCTTGCAGACGACTTTTTCCTCTCTCATCAGATACTTTCCATTCCTTTAATAGCCTCCTCTCCGGCCATCTGCCCTTTTCATGTTCTCGGGGTCTGTTCTCGGTCAGCTCCTTTCTTTTTTAAAAATACTTCATACTCTACCTGGGTGATCTCTTTTGCTATGTGGTTTCAACCACAACTTTATGCTCCTGCTTATCCCTAGATGTGGGCTTAGACCCTATGAACACAATATGAGAAACAGGCATAGTCCTAGGCCTACAGGCCAGGGAGTGCATGTTTGTTTCCTACTCCCTGCCTCCACTCCCATCTGCTCTGGTCCGGACTAATCTCTCACTAGGAGCACACTGCTCCTGACAGATCTGTTCAAGCACATTGTCCTCCAAAATGTCTTTGCTGATAGCTACCTATTTTCCCTACCTGTCCTGGTTTAGACATTCCCATTTCATGTTTGTTCTCTGAGAATAAATTTCCTTTGTGTTTAACACATTTTAGTTGTTCTTCGATGTGTACCCTCTCTATTAAACTCTGAGGCCCTTGAGAACAAGGACCATATCTTACTAATTTAGTAACCCTGGGGGGTTTTATAGTGATCAGTCTATCATTTGTGCCAAGAAATGGGTATTCAATAACTGAATTGTAGATTTTCTCAGTGTTCTGTGGAGGTCCATCTCATTTAGGTTTTCTTGTTGATTCCTCTGCGTTTTAATTAATTTTTTTGTAGTTCTTGGGATTGAGCCCAGGGTCTCACACATTCTAGACAAGTGCTCTGCTACTGAGATACACTGCCATTCCCATTTGAGGTTTTCATATCTATATTTTTAAGGGAAATTGGCATATAGTTAATTGTATCTATGTAAGTCAAATAAGTTTGTAGTCCATTGTTCTAATATAATAATGAACTGTTCCTGTAAGATTTGACAATATTCCTGATCCCTGGTGGTAGGGGTAGATTTTTTTAAATGTTTTTTTTCCTATATATTTTCCTCTATTACTCAAAGTTTCTGTATTGTGAACTTTCGATTATTTTGTTTATTTTTAGGGAGACATCTACTTGCTATTTTTTAATTTAATAATGTAATTGTGTGCAATTATATAATCAAAAATATAGTTTAGCTATTGTTATATCATTTTTCTCAATTCTAATTTTGCTTCTTTTTCTCTTAGATTTGCCATTATATTATTTATTTATTCTTTAAATAAGTAAGCTTTTTTCACCGTTATTATTCCCCTACTTTTATTTTCCTTAAGATTTGTGTGTGTGTATGTGTGTGTGTGTGTGTGTGTGTGTGCTGTTTTATAGCAGTTCAAATGGAACACTAAGTTGTTTTCACAAAAGCACTTCATAAATTCAATTCTAAGAATATCTTTAGCAGCCAGGTACAGTAGCACATGCCTACAATCCCAGTAATTCAGGAGGCTGAAGCAGAAAGAGTGCAAGTTTGCACTCAGCAACTTAGCAAGACCCTATCTCAAAATAAAAAATGAAAAAGGATGATGTAGCTCAGTGGTAAAACACCTCTGGATGAAATCCCCAGTACTGAAAAAGAAAGAAAGAAAGAAAGAAAGATATCTTTAGCTACATTTTCTATTTTGCTTACATAATGTCTCCATAATTATATTTCTAAATTTCCTTATTGTATTATGAATATTTTTCTTTGAACCAGATGTCATATAAGGCTTTCTGATTTACTAACAACCTTTTGTCCTAAACTTTATAATTTTGCACTTTATTACACTATGATCACAGATTATGACCCATATAATTCCTACTTGTTTGAATTCATTGAGTCTTGCATAAAAGTTTTTTGTTTCTGTTCATAAAGCTTAATTATTAATTGTGAGTTAAAGTTATATTGTTCATGTTCTCTAATTCTTTTTTGATGCATATTCTATTTAATCTGTTATAATTTAATTACAGTGAATTAAAAAGTTCACTGCTGTCGTGTGTGTGTGTGTGTGTGTGTGTGTGTGTGTGTGTGTGTTTGTTTTAGGGTTAGGGACTCGAAATCTTAGAAGATGACCACCTGGAGGGTTGAAGATGATATGTGCATTGTCTAAAACCCAAGGAACTAGCTGGGTGTGGTGGCTTATACACAGCAGCAGCAACTTAGCAAGGCCCTAAGCAATTTAGAGAGACCCAGCCTCAAAATAAAATATAAAAAGGGCAGGGCATGTCGTTCAGTGGTTAAGCACCCCTGGGTTCAATCCATGGTATTCCTCCTCAAAAATAAGTAAAATAAATAAAAAATAAAACTCAAAGAGTTAAAAATACTAAGGAAGGGAAAGTTATACCAATCATTTTTTCTTTTGTCCTATATGTCTGTCTTGTTCAGTTACTATCTGATGTTATAATTGCTTGTTTGTATTCTCCATCAGACTGAATTAGCCTTGTTCACCATAATTATCCAATAGGCACTCAATAAATATTTATTCATTGAATAGGCAAACATTGTTGGATTCTCTTTTTTGAAATGAATGTGAGATTCCTTGGTCTCTAACATGGTACCAGTCTAATTGCTATACTTGCTCTGACTTCATAGATTTCATGACATGCTCTCTGAGTTTGTTTTCTATTTTTGTGCTGACATATGAAGTATATTCTGTTTACTTTCAGCTATTTTGAAGCTAATCACCATATTATTGATCCCAGTAATAATTTTTTCAAACATCTTACAATTTATTTTTGTTTTGTTTTGTTCTGTAGTTCATCATAGCTTTTGATTCACTTTCATGGTAAACAAAAATATGGTACCCTTTTGTAGTTTCCCTCTTTGTTTTTCTTCTTTTCCTATTCTAACATTTAAAATATCAGATAATAGGTATATTAGTTACATATTGCCATATGACAAATAATCCTAAAATCAACTGGTTTAAAACTGAAACCATTCATTATCTGCCAGGCCTGCTTAGCTGGATTCTTTGTCTCAGGGTCTCCTGTAAGTCTGCAATTAAGGTGTTGTCTGGAGCTGCAATCACCTCAAGGCTCAACTGGGGGAGGATTTGCTTCCAAACTCACTCAGCCTCAGATGATCCACTTGCAAGCTCACTCACATGGTTGTTGGCAGACTCGAGGTCCTGGCTGGCTGTTGGCCAGAGATCAGCCACACGGGTCTATCCATGGGACAGCACATAACATGACAGTGCTTAGAGAAAGCAATGGAAAGAGAGAGAGAGAGAGAGAGAGAGGAAAAAAGAACATGCAAGAGATGATGAGCAAGACTGGCTTAATCTCAGGAAATGACTTCCCATTACTTTTGCTATCTTTTGTATGTTAGAAGAGGGTGAACATCCACTCCACTTTGTGGGGGAAAAGCCAGAACACTAGGAGGAAGGAGTCCTGGGGAACCGTCTTAGATGCTGCCTACCACAGGAGAAAACTTTCTCTCTTATCCTTTCAAAATTGTTTTTTTCCTTTTCTTCCAGTAGCTGTATCAATTAGACATAAAAAACATTCTTTCCCAGTTACTTGCAAAAACCTAATGTAGATTTTTACACTTATCTCTGTAACTCAATTTCAATGACAATTACTATTTCTTTTCAACTATAACTTCCCAATGGTTCTCTTGTTAATTCTGACTACAATGGTTGAATAGTCTTGAAGACTGCATAAACAGGACTGAGCTTGTTAATGCTTTCAGTCTCCACAAATCTCAGAATATTACCTTTATACATGAACAACCCATAACCAGGAATGGAATCCTTGAGTGTCATATCTATACCTTAGTGATCCGAAGATGCTTTTTTTCTTTTTTAGCCGTGATAGTTTCAGAAGATTATATGCAGCAAGCCTGATTTAACTTATTTGAATATGATCTTATCCCATCTCCCAACCTATTACCAATGTATAGGTTAATTTTTCCCTTGAGGTTTAAGAATGCAGAAGGATTCATATTAATATTGTTTGCTTTTTTATTGACCTTATCTGGGATAGTCAGTTCTCTTGATTTCCAATGCTATGTTCTCCTCTCTGCCCCCAAATACTGTGAACTTTGATAATCAAGTCTTAACCATTTGTTCCCTTTTTAAATCCTTCTTATTATGAATACAGGTTGACTGTTAGGTCAGTGTCCTGTTATTTGTATCTATTGTCTACTGTCTTTCTTTTGCTCCTTTTAAATATTTTGAATTCTTTTACATTTGATATATCATTTTTTACACTATCATTTATTTGAATAGATGTTCAGTAGTTTTCATTCTGCTTTTAATGAAGACCCAATTTCAGCTGTTAGGGATACAATTTGTTGTAATCTCTTTTAATGCTGATCTGTTCACTGATGTGATTAATTCCCTTATTACACTGGAAATATGAAACAGGTTTATCTTCAAGTTAACCTACTTCAGGAGGATTTTTCTTTGGGGAAGTCTTATATACTCTTTAGTACTCAAATTTTTTTTCATAGGACCCATATTCCTTCATCTTTTGAGTTTTATTTTTTTCTAAAAGTCTTTACTGTGTTTGTCTGGAAGACTTGAGGGACTAAATTGCTTTAAAAAACCACATCCCCTGATTCATCTGAACATGGAGAGCTCTCTCTGGGACTAGTGCCAAAGGTTCAATCAAAAACTGCCAATGACTCCCTTAGGAAGTTCCTGGATCTGAAAATGAAGGATAGACCAGGAATAGCTGCAGGTTAGCTAACTTAAATCTTTCTTGTTATAGGACTAGTGTATAAATCAATCAATACATGCAGGTCACTCATCTCTCCTCTGCTGAATGGGTGAGCAAAGAGAATCTAGAGCAGACCAAGTTCTTTCTCATTAATGCTAGTGAATTATTTCTTTGTTTTGGCACATATTTTAACACTTCCTCTTCATCTTAGGCTTTTTCAGGTAACTTCTGATCCAAATTTACAGTCGATATTTAATCTACCAATATATTTTCCCCTATTTTGGGCTTTCTGTCTTTCCTCACATCCCATCCCTTCCCTCTGGGTTCATTTCTCTTCTTAAGGAAGTAAATCCTTTGGTAGTCTTTTCAGTGAGGATCTATGCATTGCAAATGCCTTTAGATAATGTAAATCTAAAAAGACCTTTATTTTGCTCTCACATATGAATGACAATTTGGCTGTGAAGAATTCTGAAGTTATGGGTTTTTTTTCCCTTCAGCATATTGATGATATTCCATTATAAATTGTCTGGCTTCTGATATTTCTGATGAATGCTCTGCTGTTGGTCTAACCATCATTTTATTGCCAGTAATCTCTCTTGCCTCTTATATAGCTTGGATTTTTTTTCTGAATCCTTGATTTTCTGAAATTTTGTAATAATGTAAGTAGACTTTATATTCACTTATTCTGATCAGGATTTGATATGTTGTTTCACTATGAGGGAAAAAATCTTATTCAAAATTTCTTGGATTATTGCTCTCCCTAAGTTCCTCTATTTTTTTCCACTCTAAACTACTCTTAGAAATACACTTAGAGGGGCTGGAGCAGTGACTCAGTGGTTGGAGCGTTTGCCTGGCATGTGTGAGGACCCAGGTTCAAACCCCAGCACTGCATATACAACTGAGTGTCTGAGAAATAAAGGCTAGTTGGAAAAATAAATAAAATTGATTCTCTCTTTCTCTCTCTAAAAATAAAAAAATAAAGAAATATACTTAAAATCTTTACTCATCATCTGAATTTCTAAACTGCTCTTGGCTATTTTTTAATCTTTGTCATTCTATGCTTGATTCTGAATATATCCCTGCTGCTTTTTTCTCAGTGTGCTACTATTTTTTGTGTGTGTCCAAAACAGATTATTTTTACACTAATGAACATTTTCATTTCTAAGATTTATGATAGTTATTTTTCATATTCTTCTGTTATTTCACTTCTGCCTATTTTTGTTTTATAACTTTTTATTTTGGGGGGGTACTATTTCTTCATTTCTTTCTTTGAAGACTCAAGTAGTTATTTTAATGTTGTATTTAGGGAACTCTATTGTTGTCATTTCATCTGGAATGAATTTACCTACTGATTATTGATTTAAAACTTCACGAAACAGTGACATTCAAATCTAAGATTACTGTAAAATTGAGATTAAGGTGGACTCCTCTACTCACTAATGAAGCCTGAAAAAAAATACTGCCACCTGGACCTAGAGTTCTTAAAAGGTCACACACCTAGGGAGATGGGGAAATCCCTATATCTAGGGCCTGAGAAAAGTCATCTCATTGCCCAGTGTTTGGATTTGTGCTGTTCTGCAATGATTCCAGCTTTGCTTCTCCATCTCTCATGGGATACTCCATCAACTCTGCTTACCACTCGTAACCTTGTATTTCTGATAATTTTCTAGTCCATCAATGTGCTTATTTTTTTTTGAGCTTGACTATCATTGGCATTCTGTTTATATATTTTATTTGTCATTGTCATATGTTTGGAGTTGAAGAGGGGTTCAATTTTGACTCTAAGTCCTGCTTCCAAATGTATAATTGATATTAGAAGTTCAGTATCAATTTCATGTCTTCAGTGTCTCTGCCTTTCAATAAGATGCTCTGGTTTCCAATAACAACGTAAAAATTTACTTACTACAAGCATTAGATACAATTCTTTAATTTTGAATCCCTACTTTATTGTCTATATTAAAATTAGCATAATCATATCATACATCATTCTCCCAACCACTGCTTCTCTCAAAACTTAAATATCTATGAATCTGTGGATGTCAAGGGATGTAACTACTATATCAAACAACTACCAGTGTAAGTTATTTCCAGTTCACAGTTCTTCTTGTTTATTCAGATTTGGTTGAGTCTCTCAGGCAGAGGTGTTTATTGATGATTTTGTTCCTGGACTAGTGTAGCACTGGGGCCTGGGGCCTATCAAATGCACTAGGCATAGGTCAGCAGAGGCCCTCTCTTTACCCCGGGTGGCTCTGGATATCAGAGAACACTTGAGTTATTCCAATAGTGTCCACTAAACATCTGTAGGTGGGGGAGGATGATGTCCCTGCCGATAGCCAACGGAAGGATTTGAGGATATGGTTGGTAACTCAGATGCTCTTTTCCCTTCCACAGTTGCCAAGTACAGTTGCAGCTTCTCCTTTTGCTTCCTTAGCCCTAGGCTGTATGCACATGTATGTGTTTGTATGAATATGTATCCCCTCCTTGACACTTATTTACAGATAATTTACACTTATATATAGGTATAGGGTAAAAACTTTTCAGGGAGCTTTGACCACTATTGTCCAATATAGAGGAAGGACTCCTGGCCAGGGCTTAATATGAGGTGTTAGGAGCATAAATCTGAAGGGTGTTGAGAAAGAAAGAGCTCTGAGGCTCATATTCAAACCTAAATCCATATTACCATGAACAATGAAACTGAGTACCTCTAGGGTCATGCAGCTGAGAGGACTGGTCTTACCTCATCAACCTGTGCATATTCTGAGATAGATAATGCCATGGAAAGAAGAATGTCTGAGTAAATGTGGCCGAGTGAAGTAGCACTTTACCATTCTGCAGTTCACTTCTGTTTTCTAATTTGGTTGTTTAAGCTGAGAAGAGTCAGATACATAAATTCATCAATGCTACCATGACACTTTCACTGTATGTGAAGGAAAAACTGATTCAGTTTACATCCCTATGTTCTCTTTCCTATTTTTCTAATTTTATTATATTAAAGTTCTGACAGTGACTCTCTCAACACTTGTCCCTGATATAAGAACATTCTGATATTTGATTTATGCTCCATTCTATTCCTTATTTTATCAGAGTCAGTTTTATCTTAGAAAAAGTCTGCAAATATCCATCAGTTGATGAATGGATAAACGAGATGTGGTGTATGCATACAATGGAATACTATTCAGCCTTAAAAAGGAAATCTTATCATATACTAACTATGGATGAACATTATCCTAAGTGATATAAGTCATTTACAAAAGAGACCAATACTGTATGAGAAGGAGAGAATGGTGGTTGCTGGGGACTTGGAGAGGGGAGAAATGAGGGGCTGTAGATGTAAGCATCTTGGAGATTGATTGCCCAACAATGTGAATACCTTGAATACCACTGAACAATACACTTAGAAATGGTTAAGATGATAAATTTTATATTATTTTTTTAAATCTACCACCATTCAAAAATCCCAAAATAACACAGTAGAGTGTTATGACAAAGCAAGTAGACTAGTGGTGGAATACCTAACTGGGGGCTCAATCAGGAAGATCTCCCCTAAGGAAGTGGCATGTAAGCCAAGACCTAAGGGATTAATGAAGTTAATCACAGAATGTGTTTAGGGTAGGGGATGAAGAGGGCTCTAGACAGCAAGGGGGACTATGAATAGGTTAAGCAGCCATTGCCCATCTCTTATCAAACACTGTGTGGGTTTCACAGTCAAACAGCTTCCTGCTTTCAGTCTCTTTCTACCTACACACTGATGCCAGATTAATTTTTTCAGAACACCACCTGGATCATGTCACCCTCCCACTTTCCTGGCTAATCCTACTAGATTTTTTTTTTTTTTTTTTTTTTTTGCCTGCTGATTAACCCCTCTGCCTGGCACCCAAGGCCCTCTTCACCCAGCCCCACCCTATCTCCCTGGAGTCACTCTTCCGTTACTCCCCCGTGTGAACTCTTGCACCAGCCATATCCCTCTATTATTGTTCCCTGAATGCAGTTCATTAGTTCCTTCACCTTTGCTTATGTAATTTCTCAGGAGCACCCTCCCTCTTCTCAGGCTTTGGCCCCTTTTGTTCCTTCAAGCACCATCTTCCACTGCTCAGAGATCATTCCCTTTTTGTATTCTACAACACATTATGTCACATTTGCTGTCTGGTCTGTTAATTTCCTCTCTCTCCTCCCCCATCTTCACATGTATTACCTGGGAACCATGTCTTATTCATGTCTGAGTTCTTAGTGGCACACCCCGGGAGCTAATAACAACACTTAACACATAACAGTCGCCCACTGGTAATTATTCCTTATGATCAGTAGCTTATTGCCAGCCAGTGGGAGCAGACCAGAGGCTGATGTCCACCAGGGAAGCAACTACTTACCCTCAGCACTGCCCCATCCCACCTCCAGCACCATTCTATCTGTTTCTGACATTCTTGAGCTGAACATCTCCTGACCAGGCCGGCCCTCCAGATGCTTAGCAGGATTATCTGCCTAACAGTACAGCCCTCCCAGGCAATGCATCCAGGGAGATGCAGGGGCAGGAACAAGCACAAAGGCACATTTTCCTAAAGCTCAAAGCTCAGAGGGATGGACATATTGAGCAGACACTTTGGGGTGGAGAAGGACCAGCTGAAGGCCCTGCACTGATTAGAAGCAAATAAAGTAGTTTAACTCAGGAGAAAAGCTGGGGCCACAGACTCAGAGTTGTACATAGCAACTCACTGCCCAACTATTCCATTGGCAAATGCAACCAGTGGGTTGTGAGCTGGAGAGGAGTGGGGGCGGAGAGTGAGGAGGCGGGGTGTTGGGAAATCCACCTGGATGCCATCAGTCTTGCCAGAGTAAACAGAGCTGACAGGAGTGCTTGCCGGCAGCCTGGTACAGGTTAGGGGGGGTCACTGAAGCGGCCCAGTGACCCGCCTGCCTTAAGGTAGAGACGCTCTGGAATCTGTCACAAAGGACAGAGCTGTTTCCTGGCATTCCACACAATTGGGAGTGCATACACTTTTAAAATGTTTTAAATGTAAATCTGAGCCAGGATCAAAAACACACATTTCAAGCAAAACAAACAAAAAAGATCCCCTCCCCCTACCTCAAAGTAGGACCCATATTATAGATGTCAGTAGCAATAAAAAATAAATTTTAAAAAGCCCCTTCTTGATTTTCTTGAAGTTGGAGGGTTTTGAAAAATCATCAAATTTTTAAGGAGAAAACTACCACTTAATTATCCATAATTTTCCAGCACAATAGCAGAATCTAAGTTAATCAAAGGTCCTTTATTAAAATCCTATAATAATATGGAAAAATCCTATAATAATATGGTTGTTGGAAATTTCACCTCATAAGAACACAAAAATCCCCACTTGATTCTTAGTGCAAGCATGATAGTGATAACATTGGCATATTTAGCATACTTCGCAAGAGAATTCAACAATTCATACAAAGTGAGAGAAATTGTGAATAAAAGAGCTTGTGCAACCAATAAGGAACTTTTTTTTTAATTGGAAACCCCATTAAGAGTATTATTTACTCTTCCCTTCAGCTGGCACCAATGGGGACCTTTTATGTCCATTGACTGTGCCAGGAATGGATGAGAGCTACCTAAACATAGAAGGTCATGGCCAGGGCTCTCTATCCCAAAAGGTAACACAAATGGTGTCTTGTGAGGTTGAAGAAAAACAGTCACTGCCTAAACCTGCCTGTGCCCTCCAAGATGTCCCGCTGATTTGTTATGTCACCTTGGGCAAGTCACTTCACCAGCCCCTGTCTTGTTTCTTCACCTATAAAACAAAGATAGTAAAACCCTGGTGCCTCCCGGGTATTCCTGGCACTAATGAAGGCTCATAAAGTGCTTTGAGATCCTTAGGATGAAAGTCTCCTCAGAATAGTAAAGCTTGATTATTATGCTGCAAACATGACATTCCCATGAAAACCTTGGTCAGACTCTTACCCCACCTCTCAGGGAAGATTTAATAGTGGAGAGTTGTAATAAGTTCTTAAAGGATGGAGACCTCCATTACTGGTATGAAATACACTGTAGTGAACTAGTGTATTAAGGGCTATTATCATGAATAATTAAGGCCAAGTTCTACTTACAGATTAATGAACCACGTGTATGCTGTGATGCAGTGGATTTTCATTGTGGCTTCCCCTAACCGGCTAATGTCACAAAATTTATTTATTCTCAGTGGTTCTCCCATTTACATAGATTAGCAGGTTTACTTCACATAATAGGTTGGCAAAGTGAACTTCTGAGGGCCACTTATTTGCCTACTCTAAGAAATAAACTCAATTAGAGGTCTCTCCTCTTCTCAGTACAGAAGAAGAGGTTCATTAATGATAATGAGGACTTGAACTATACTAGGCCTTAAGTTTGTAATTAATCTTGTACAGGCCTTCCCGCTTGAAAATATTGACGTATATCAAAGCCATGAACATTGCCTCAGGCTGAAGCTCATGCACGTGTAAAAGGGAGGGCAGGCTCATGCACAGGCATTTGGCTGATCTCGGACAATGCTACTTCTGATCATGCATTCACCTTGGAGGGTGCAACCATAATTAGATCAAATGAAAGCCTTTAGATAACTCACCACATGTGGATATTAAAAATCCATAATTTCTATATTCAATAACATTAAGAAAAAGATGTCCAAAGTAAGGGACAAAATGGAAATTTTTAAAGGTGTGGCTAAGAGGTATTGCAGGCACTGATGTGTGAATTAATTAGTGGAATAACTTATAACTGTCCCAAGGCAATTTGAAACAAATATCTTAAGTATTCAGTTACATTGTGTGCTCCTTTTCTGTGATTTTGAACTCTTCCTGTGACTTCTTTTCCTAATCATACTGCCAGTGGAATCAGCCAATGTAAGGTAATTAGCTACACCGTTGTGCTCCTGACTGTATATAGTGAGAGGAAAACGAGATTACTTTTTGCTAGAGATAAGGGTCGCCTTCATATTTCTGAAATGCTATCTGAAAAGGGAAAGATGCCGGGAAACAGGAGGGATGTTGCCATCTTAGTGAGCTCTGTCTTTGCAGCTGAGAACCTCAGGAGCAACTGACCTGCTGGCCATTCACAATCATTAGGTTTATAGATAAGCAGGATAAACTAGCTTCAAAGGAATCTTCGATTCTTTTCCTGACTCGAAGCCAAGTTTTCTATACACATGCTGTGCTGTGGTACGCCTCCATGGCTTTGCTCAGCAAATGCTTTCACACCCCCCCCCCCCGTCTGTGTGGGAAACTCCTACTTATCCTTCTAGGTGCAGGTCCAAGTATCTGTGGATCTATAGAACCTTCCTTGGTGTTGCAGAGCTAGAAATAGATGCTCCCTCTCCATGTTCTCATAACACTCAGTTTCTGACTTCTACCTATCCTATGTCACATTTTACTGCAAGTTATTTCAGGGTCTATTTCCCCCTTGATGCCTGAACCCTCAAGCATTGGGGGACTACATCTTAATCACCTTTGTTGTAACAGGGTTGATATGAGAAAGTGCCTGGTGCTCAATTTAAGCTCAAGTTCATTTAAATATTTGCCAACCAATGTGACAAAGGCATGGACCAGTCAGAGCAAAACTGGCTGTAAACCATTGTCAGGGCTGTTCTGGAATACAGCCCTCTGCCAAGTGTAGAAAAGGTACTGAAAGTGTATTGAAATAAATCCAATGGTAGGTGGAGTTATAGAGTGTACAATGGGATTGTGTCCCTAGGGCTAAGGTGTCACCATTTTCCCATCTGTAAAATGGGAGAGTAATACCTCCTTTTTTTTAAGAGAGAGAGAGAGAATCAATTTTTTTTTCATCTAGCCTTTTTTTCTCAGACACTTAGTTTGTATGTGGTGCTGGGATTTGAACCTGTGTCCTTGTGCTAGTGAGGCAAGTGCTCTAACTGCTGAGCAACTGCTCCAACCTCAACTAATACCTTCTTCATGGTATTATTATAAGTCTAAGATGAAGAATCAAAAAGTTGATTGACTCTGTACCTGTGATTAAATCACTTGTCAACTGTTAAAAGTTCCAGAAAAATGCCCCTAACCCATCATTTAGAATGAGATCATTATCTCCCAAATCAGGAATGTCATGGGGTGTTTGGCCTGAAGCATATCAGACAAGATTGAAGTTGAGGGTCTTGGTGAGGTAGGTGGTCCTTCCATTGCCCAGGTGGCCCAGTGGCAGGTAAAAAGAGGCAGCCAGTTTGGAGTCAGGCAGCGCCTGGTGGAACACTCACTGGCACCATTTCCCAAGGTGGCTCTTACACATTAGGATAACCTGGAGTATTTTTAAAACTCCCTATGCCCAGGGTGCACCCCAGGTGAATTAAATCAAAATCTCTGGGGTGGGACTCATATATGGGTGTTTTCTAAAACTCTCTTGGATGATTACAGTGGACAGCCAAGACAGAGAATAGGGGAATCCCAGACATAGATGTCCCACAGAGGCCAGGCAACTCATGTGGCTGAGTCCTGTGTAAGACAACTGGGAGCAGTGAGGACTGTGGTAAACTGGAAAGCATGTATCTTAAAGATTTCCAACTTTTGAAAACAGCTTCACTTTTCAAGCCAAATGAAACACAGCTGTGAGCTGGATTTGGCCCATGGGCTGTTGGTTTGCAAACCCTGCCTGTGCTAATATTGCCTGAGAGGCCACAGAAGGTTCTTGGAATAGGTCAAAACCCAGGCTCAGGAAGTGCTGCTGAAACCATCAGCTGCATGCTTCCCAAGGATTTCCCCTGCATTCCATTCTCTTTTCCCCATGTGGGATCTCCCCAGATGCGATTGTTAATTGGCTTTTATTTATTTATTTTATATGCTTTCACGTTTCTCTTCAGGTGCCTAGAAAATACATTTTAAAGTGTCACCACAACATATCCCCATGAAGGTTGAATTCCATCTTGGCAAAAAGTTCTTCAAGGAGATTACTACTCACATGGCTTTTGTTGAGGCTAATGTATAAATTCTGCTGTTGCAAAAGGAAGTAGATCAGGTCAGGCGCTCATTCTTTAAGCAAACTGTCAGGTGTTTTATAGGCCAGCTATCCTTTTCTTTTCTTTTCTTTTCTTTTCTTTTTGATGCTTAACCACTGAGCTACATCCCTGGCCCTTTTATTTTTATTTTGAGGCTGGTCTCCTTAAGTTGCTTAGAGCATCACTAAGTTGCTGAGGCTGGCTTTGAACCTGCAATCCTCCTATCTCTTGAGTCACTAGGATTACAGGCATACACCGTAACCCCCACCCCCGCCCAGCTCTCCTTTTCAAGACCATCCTTTTGCAGCATAGGGTCTCTTTCCTGGTAGAGAGGGTTGTAGTGTATTTACTTCAGGAATACGCTGATATTTCTAAGTGAATTTTTTTTCTTTTCCAGTTGGGGTTTGAACCTAGAGCTTTGCCTGAAACATGCTAAGCAAGCACTCTACCCTCTACCACTGAGCTTCCTCCCTAGCCTCATTCCTGACTACCTGACATTTGGTCCCAAGTACAACCTCCAGTGAGTTACTTTCACATTTTTAGGGTTCAGAAGTCCTTGACTAAACCGGGTGTGGTCTGGACAAGGCTGAACGAGTCCTGTCACATTTTCCTTCCAGCTCATCCCCACCCGTTATTAGTAAGCAGTTCCCTTACTGCACTGAGGCCTCAGCAAAGTCCTTATCATAGGTCACAATAATTCTCATCAGATTTTGCCCCTGGGTGAGGATGACCCAAATTCCATTTCCATTTCCATTCCTTTTGCAGGTTTTTGTAGTCACCATAGAGGGAATTAAAATCCACTTCCCATCTGTAATATATGAATTTATTTCAAGAAACTCCCCTGTTTTGTATAGAGTCGCTATTCCTCTCTCAGTCTTGGAGTTGTCTTTACCAAATGAAACTACTCAGATCAACAGCAGTAAAACAACAACAACAACAACAAACCCACCACAATGAGAGTTATGTAAGTTTGAACAAGTGCATATGGAATAAATGAATGAATGATGCCTCACTCTGGACCATATTTATCACGGTGTGACAACAGGAAAAGGTTTATGGGGAAAGATGAGGACAGTGAGGAATTCCATTTGCAGTTCAGCTGAACACATTTTAGCATCTGTTCTGGTAGTGCCAGTCACTATGTCAGGAGCAGGGAATAGAGATGAACAAGTAAGTTCCTGCCCTCAGGGAGCTCCCTGGACAGTGGGGTGATCCAAGAGTGCTCAGCATGCCAGTACTCTAACAATGGGGTGTATGTACAAAGTGCCGTGGGAGCGCACAAGGAAGTGACTAACTCTGCCATGGGGCACAGGGAAAGTCTCATAGAAGCTGGGACATCAGGGTTGGGCCTCAAAGACACTCCCTTTCCCAGCATGAGCCTAACTCCAAGTTTGGGGACAATGTCTGCCCTCAGAGCAAAAGCTGGAGCTGGGCCCCATGGTTGACTTCCCAGGTCTCTTTTCCCAGATACCCTTAAGGGGAGAAAAGAGGGACAACACAGCCTTTAAAGACCATTCCTCTCCCTCTCCCTGCCCCCAAAGACTGTTGCTATTTTCACCCATCATGGGGTTAAAGAAAGGGGACTGGACATTGATGGTTAGACTCACAAATAAAATGGTAGAACAAAAAGAAAGACTAGGAATGAAACATGACATGCCAAGATTGGGGGGAAGTCAGTGGAAGTGATCCACCAATCCACCAGGTTGGAGTATTATCACTGATGGTTTAAAATTGTGGGTGCATGGAGATAATAAAAAAGCAGATAGACTTTTAGCTAATTATATTACTGTTTTTAAATTCTCTCTGGACATTAAAACCTCTTTTTCCCTGCACCCCAAGTACACTGCTCCATTTGTCACTGAATGAATTAACTTTTCAAAAGTTCAGACAAAATCAAATGTTTAAGGTTGACTTGGGACTTTTAATGGGTTGTGGTTCTTAATGTGTTCAGCAGGTAGCAGCTGGTAGGAGAAACTGGGGCCTTGATCTGCAAATTCTGACCCTCTCCCCAAGGATACAGAGCTGTAAGGATCCATCACACCAAAAGCACAATGGTTGTCCAACCCTGTCTTGCTCCTCAGAAGTGAACCTGTGGGACAGTGGATTGGAGTGCAGGAAAGGAGACCAAGGCTCCAGGGAACCTCTATTCTCTAGAATCAGGAGCAGAGAACTTTGAGATGATGCAGGACTTTTCTCTAGGACTATTGTGGTCCACTCATGAAGAGTAATCCTAGCTCTGGAAGAGGTCAAGAAATTTTCCAAAGTGATAATGGCAAGACATTTGTTTCAACCAAGAAGTACAGAGTTATTGTCAAAGATACTCTGAAAAGATTCTTCAGCCAGAATGCTTACTTTTATTTTTTTAACAAGATTTTATTTTTCATTATAGTTTTACATATTGAAGGGGTTTATTGTTACACTTCTGTACATGCACACATCATAAGTCCCCACTTTACCTCCCCTGACCTCTAGTCTGTGAGGTTGCTCCCAGTTGGATTGATAATCAGTGTTTGATGACCTTGTGAGCTTCAACAAGTTACTCATTTAATCTGTGCCTCAGTTTCTCTTTCTATGATGGGTATAATAGCAGTACCTTGCTTATAGGGTTGTGATGATGATGAAATGAGTTCTTATATATGAAATGCTTGGAACAGAGCCTGGCAAGTAGAAGTAATGAATAAATGTTATCTGTTATTGTTAGTGGAAATTTAGTCCCATTAAGTTGCTTAAGTTTATATGTTAGCTATTTGCTCAGTGAGTTTGGGTATCTGAATGCTATACAAGATATTTAGGGAAACAAAAATCTCTCTAGAAGAGTCTTTTCCTTGAAGCTGGCAAGTTTCCTCAGGAGCAGAATATATTTGGTTGGCAGAACTGTGGCTATTATGATAGGAATACAACATAGAGAATGTTATTTCCAGATTATATCAGAAAGAGTGGGATTCCCCAAGCCATTCCAATTTTGTTCTGTGGTTTACAGGTTTGTTCCTGGATTCCGTTTCTGCATATCACAGTGTCATCTTAGAAAACAGAATGTCTGGGGCTGGAGCAGTGACTTGGAAGTTATGGCACTTGTCTGGCATGTACAAGGACCCAGGTTCAAAGCCCAGCACCATGTACACAACGAAGTGTCGGAGCAATGAAAACCACATGAAAAACTAAATAAAATTCTTTCTTTCTCTCTAAAATAAAAAAAAAAAAAGAAAAAGAAAACAGAAAGTCCACCTCAATTTTATGTTACATTCCTCTTTAGAGGAAGAACTAATTACTTCTGTTACAAAATCACTATGTAGTACTTGTAAGAAGAATGGAGAGCTTAAAAGAAGGAAAACTCATCCTTGTCTCCTCACTCAGAGACACCCTCAGTTTTGCCTGGGTACACAGGCTTCTGGATCTTCTACATCAGCTCTTACAACAAAAATTGACTCACATTGTACTTATTATTTTCTCACCTGTATTCTTAACAGTATATCACAAACACCTTTCCATGGCAATACATCTACAACACAATTTTGAATGGCTGAATAGTATTTTGTTTGATAGACCATCTCTTCACACAATTCTTATTTCTTGTTGAACACATAATTCCTTTCCAATTTTTGGAATCTTAGAAAGGGTTGCCAACTTACAACCTGGAGGCTGATTGTTTGAACACATCGTCAACTATTTCCTTAGTATAAATCCATGTAATTGGTATTATGGAGTCAAAGACTACTTACATTACAGATTTGGGTCGCCAGCTTATGCTCCTGGAAGTCTGGATCATTAAACCTCTCACCTGGGAAAGAGTTCTTTTTTAAATTCTTTGTAGATATACATAAAGGAAATAAATGAGTGAAAGTAAGATCAGTAGAGTAGAGGAGGGAGAACTGAGGGAGGGAGAAGAGAAAGGAAAAGGGCTGGAGACCAGGAATTGAAATTGAGTAAATTAAATTCCATGCATGTACAATTTTGTCAAAATGAACCCAACTATCACATATAACTATTAAAGCACTAGTAAAATTTAAATTAAATCAAAATTCTTAGCTAATTTATGAGGCAAAATGAATCTTAGTTTAGCTTATAGCCTTTGGTAGCTAATCTGATTGATTATTTAAAATGTTTTCAAGCCAGGTATATTTCTCCTAAGAACTACCTGTTCAAGTCATTATTCTATTTTTTGGTAGAGGTGTTAGGCATTAGTCTTGTTTTTTTTTTGTTTTTGTTGTTTTTTTTTTCAAACTGAAAGAGAAAGGTTATTGGTGCTGTCAGGTTTGTTTCAAATATAATTTTGTAGTTTACTATTTATCTTTCCATGTTGTTTTTTTTAAATATAGGAAGTCAAATCTATGATCTTTTTAAATTTTTTTTTTTTTAAAGAGAGAAGGACAGTGAGATAGAGAGGGAGAGACAGAGAGAATCAATTTTATTGAGTTTTTCACATGGCTTTCGTTGCTCTGACACTTAGTTGTGTACGTGGGTGCTGGGGTTTGAACTCGTGTATTCACGCATGCCGGGTAAGCACCGTAAGCACTGAGCCACCCCTCCAGGCCCGATCTTTTTAAATTTTGATCTTCAGTTACTCTCTGTATTACATTTTCTTCTGGTAATCTTTACGATTACATTTTTACATTGAGATCTCATTCATATATCATAAAATTCTTTAGGTTAATGTGTAGAATTTAGTGGTTTTCAGAATATTCACAAGGCTGTGCAACCACCACCACCAGTTCTAAAACATTTCTGTCACTCCTCCAAAGAAACTCCATGCCCATTGGCATCGTTCCTCATGCTCGATAACCCCCAGCTCTTGAAAACCACTAATCTACTTTCCATCTCTATGGATTTGCCTATTCTGGATATTTCATATAAATGAAATACTATGATATGCGACCTTTTGTAACTGACTTCTTTCATTTAGTGTAATGTTTCCAAAGTTTGTAAAAGTTGTAGGATGAATCAATATTTTTGTTTCTTTTTATAGACCCATTGTATGGATATAATACATGTTGTCTATCCATTTATCAATTATTGTATAATGATACATTTTCTAGTGCTGAATATTATACCTCAGTGCCTCTAAAGATATTCAGTCTTGCTGGAAAATTGTTAGAAATACAATTTTCAGATCCTACCCCAGACCCACTGGATTATGACCTCTGGGGACGGAACCAGACAACCTATTTTTACAAATCTGCAATGGACTCTGATCACGATTGTCTGAAATTACTGTTATACTTCTTTAACATTGTTTTGGTTTTTCTACGTTTATTAATTCCTGTACCTGAAGTCTAGTGTTTTGAAATGTAATTCCAGGTTTAAATTTTATAAGTTAAGTTGTCGTAAAGTCTTCTTTTACCTGTACTTTTCTCTTCTTATATATTTTTTTCTTTTTTGAGGTGCTAGGGATCAAATCAAATCCAGGGCCTCCTGCGTGATAGGCAAGCACTCTACCACTGAGCCACATTCCTGTCCTACACATTCCTTTTTCATTGTTGGGATCAATAGTTAATTGGTATTTCAAATTTTCCTCTCCTTTGTCTCTCTCATTTATAAACTTTGTCTTGGGTTTTAGATTCAGATTATTTTATTTAATTTTTTGCAATAGTGGGTATTAAACCCAGTGCCTCCTCTATGCTAGGTAAATGCTCTACCACTGAGCTATACCTCTAGCCCTTATTATTTTTTGTGCTTTTATTAGTATATTATAGTTATAAGTGATAGTTGGGTCCTTATTATTATTTTGTAAGAGAGAGAATCTTTCCAAGAAAACAATGTTTATATTTACATTCAATTTCTCAAGTTTCTCTTTTTTACCTGGTTTTGGGGCACATCATAATTTTCCTGTTTTGGGACACTTGATTTTCTTGTAAGCTCTGAATTACCAAGAGCATTAAAAACTACAGCTCTCAACATGCATTGCTACAGGGTTCTCTTGTTTCCACTGCCTCACATCACATCTTGGGCTATGCAGCATGTGTCATCAAGGGCCTGACAGTGGCCCTTCTCTGTGTTGGCATAGAGATGGTTATACTGGCATAGAGTGTGTGGGTGGGGCAGGCAGAAGAACCCTTAGGTGTCTTGCAGGTGGAAGGGTAGCTGCTTGTTTTCTAGGTGGTGATAGAAGGTGCAAATATCTTCCTTTTTTTTTTTTTTTGTTCATCTCTATTTTGAGAAAAGAAGCCAGATTATTTAATGAGCTGAAAATAATTAAAGTGAGGTCTTAACATTTCTTTTCTGACTGCCTTATGTTTAATATCTACTCTACCAAGGTTTTGTCCCTTTTATGTTGGTCTTTGTTTTTAACATTGTGAGTTGTAAAAAAAGTCTGTCACCATGTATTCATGGCAAGTCAGTGAGAAGTTGAGAGAGAATGAATGGGTCTATGTCTCAGGAGAGGACCCATGTCCTGGAGAGAAGGCCTCCTTTCAGCTTCATTTGAGTTTAAAGGTCCCACTTGGACTGAAAAGGATAAAGACACTACAAAATGAAAAGAGGCCTTCGAACTACCAGAATTCAGTTGGTGGAAAGCAAGCTGAGATAACATCACGGCTGCAAACATACATTACCTTTCTTGGAAAAAGAAGGAAAACCAGAGGGCAGAGCCAGGATCATGAATATTCTTCCTGAGCAATATTCAACATATTTCCAAAATTTGCCCAGCTGGATTTCAGAACTTCTACAGACCACGAACTTCTGCAGGCCTCCTGTTTTACCCCTTTTTGAAGAGGAACATCTCCTCTAGTGGTTATCTATGCATGTCCCACCACTGTGTGCTGGGGGCATGTGTGTAGGTGGGCCAGGCGACTGTCTGCGCTTCACAGATGTTGAGACAGAAAGGACTGCACCCAAGTTGCTGCACTTAAGAAATTATACCTAAAGAAGCTCATCTTCTTCTGGACTTGATTTAGGTGATGGAATTTTGTTCTTCAAGCTGATGCTGGACTTTTGGTGACCTTGAAAGGTAGTGATTGTCTTTTATGTGGAGGAAGAATATAAATAATTTGTGGTGAGAGAATGGACTTTCATGGTTTTAAAATTTCATCAGCAAATTCTTTGATACATCTCCCATTAGGAGATGGACCTCAATTCCCCTCTGCTTGACCATGGCCTGGACATAGTGATTCATTTCTAATGAATAGACTATGGCAGTAAAGATGGTGTATGACTTCTGAGATCAAGTCATGACAGATATTGTGGCTTCTATTTTGCATTTCTTTTCACTCACTTTGGGGGAAACCAGCTGCCATGTTGTCAAGCAATCTTATGGGGAGATCCACACAGGGAGCATCTGAGGCCTCTCACAACAGCTATATGAATGAGTCTTATTGACAGTGCATCCTATAGGCCCTCTTAAGCTTTTAGAGGTTGATGGCAGCCCCTGCTGACATCTTGACTACAACCTCATCAGATTCTGAGCTAGAACCACTCAGCTGAGTTGCTCCAAATTCTTGACCAACAGAAGCTATTTCATAGTCAATGTCTGCTATTTTAGCTACTGTGTTTGGGGGTAACTTGTTATACAGAAGTAGATAATTCATATGTGAATATACTTTCATTCTGGCAGAGCTTGATACCTGACAGCTTTTGATTGCAGACACCTGTCAGGAAAGAAAGATCTAGTCCAAGATCTCTTCAGAGACAGTGCATGTGGCAGTGATCTCAGAGAGAGGTATCAGAATTGTAACACTCAATACATCTTTTTTAAATTTTATTTTTAGTTTTAAAATTATATATATTTAAAATTATATATATATGTACATATATATATGTGTATACACACACACACACACACACACACACACACACAGAGTGAGAGAGAGAGAATCATTTTTATTTATTTTTCCATCTGCCTTTTTTCTCCGATACTTAGTTGTGTTTGTGGTGCTGGGGTTTGAACCTGGGTCCTTGTGCATGCCACAAGTGGTCCAACCACTGAGCCACTGCTCCAGCCCCTCGATACATCTTTACAAACTGAAAAATCTGAGTAATCAGCACCTAAATCAAGAACCAGTTCACTGAACTCCTAGAACCTCCACTTCAGCCCCCTTCTGGTCATTACCCCTTCAAGGGCAGCCATTATCTTGATCTCTAACAGGAATGATTAGCTTCGCCTGTTTTTGTATCTTATGTAAATGGAATCATATTCTTTTGTGTTTGGCTACTTATCCTTAACATTGTGTTTATGAGATAATATCCAAACTATTGTGTGTAGTTGTAGATTGCTAATTATAATTACTCTGTATTATTCTATTATGTGAAATCCCACAATTTATTTATTATCCATTCTACCAGTGATGGACATTTGAATGGTTTCCAGTTTGGGGCTATTACAAATAGTCTAACTATGAACACATAAAGATAAATTCAATGATACTTGTGTCTAAAGACTGACAAACAAATCTGTAGATTACCTTTTACAATTTACCTTTCTGACACAGCAATGAAGAATCAGAAGATTGTAAAAAATAATTGAAGTAAATGTTCCCATTAGCCAATCTGAATCATTTCTACTAAAAGACAGCATGAAAGGTTCTATAAGAACCTTCAGCTTCTCCGCTGACGGTGTGTGGTATGCAAGGTTCTGGGAGGAAAACCTGGCCCTTTTCTCCAGGATTTTTTTCATAGCATAGAAAGAGGACAGGGCAAGGACGTCAAGAAAAGCAAAGGAAATTCTTTTTAAAAAATTTTTATTCAGCATTGTGATTATATATAGTAGTGGGACTTGTTATATATATTTGTATGAGATTCCTTAGAGGAAGGGAGCCCACAGGGACCAAGGAGGATTTTCTAGAGGTTGGGACTTGGATAATGGACTTAAGTAGACACTCAGAGTTGGGGATGAAGTGGAAATGAGAAGAGAAGAGTCACAGAGTTTGGCATTGTTTATAGATAACCCGCCTCATTAAAAATGACTTGAAGAGAGCTTGAGTGGTGGCTCAGCGGTTTACAACGCTTGCCTGGCATATGTGAGGACACAAGTTTGAACACCAACACCACATATGCAATGAAGTATCCGAGCAATGAAAATCACATGAAAAACTAAATAAAATTGATTCTGTCTCTCTCTCTCTCTCTCTCTCTCTTTCTCTCTCTCACTGTCCCTCTTTTTATTTATTTATCTTCTTTTTTTTATTTGTTAAACATTGTCTTACAATTAGAAAGGATTCATCATCAATTGTCCCTCTTTTTAAAAAACAAAAAATGACTTGAAACTCAAAGGGGAACAAAACAAATCTTTTTTTCCAGTGCTCTCCCCACCACTATCCCCATTGTTAAACAGCATAGGAACTTTTTTTTCTGTAGTATAGAAACTGTATTTCAGATGGGACTTTGTTTTTCACCAAAGCTTATTTTATTAAAGATTAGAATTCTGAAGTAGAGACTTGATTTAAATTAAAAGATGCCAAGCTCATTCGCTCATCCATGAAATATTGAGTATGTGTAAATCACTGTCCCACATCACTGAGGATGGAAATGAATGAAGGATGGCCTGAGACAAGCCAATTCCAAATGATTGTAAGTAGTACTGCAGCCTGCAGCCTACATGGAGTGGTTGTGAAATGGTTAAGCAGAACATTCCTGGGAATTCTTGCCACAGGAAGCTGGGTAAAGTTGATGATATCTGCACGGTGGGGGAAACATTTTCAAGTTGTTCTCAGCCTGGAACCAGTTCCCTTCACCTAAAAAACAGATGCTGTAAAACTTCCCTCAAGGCTGCATTGGTGATCAGAGATGCAGACTATTGAATGAAGAAAGTGTTTATGAACAAAAAGTGCTTAGTATAAAGACGGAGCCCTGATAGAACCATCAGTGGGCATTTTGCATCTTGTGTGCCAGAACTTAAACTGTGTGCATAGGTCTGTGCAGTAGCTTATAGGAACAGGTCTACCCAGAGGTATACAAATTGTGTTGATGAAGATGTGGTTAGAGTTTAAACTCTGAGAAAGTGTAAGTAGAAAAACCCATTGTTGATATGAAAGCAAAAGAACAACAAGTAAGACTTTCTCATACAATCTCATACATGTAGAATGTGGCATGACATAGGGCCCAGAAGAGGACATGGGGGTGCTATAAATCCAAGACAATGACAGAAGAAGATTCAAACAGCAGATTCACATATGGCTGAAGGCCTCAGTAGGGCAGAAGTGGATATAAACATCAGAACCTCCTATGGTTCTGATGTTACAGTACACATAAGATTAATTATTCTGGAAACTGTATAAGGCACATTATATATGATTAATTCAGTTCTCAGTAATATAAACTACTTGATTGAGACAAGTCCAATGGATAAAAAGATCAAATGAAGTCATTCTTCATGTTATCTTTTTTTTAAGAGAGAAGGACAGTGAGAGAGAGACAGAGAGAATCAATTTTTATTGAGTTTTTCAAATGGCTTTTGTTGCTCTGACACTTAGTTGTGTACGTGGGTGCGGGGGTTTGAACCCGTGTACTTGCGCATGCCAGGCAAGTTCCGTAACCATTGAGCCACCGCTCCAGCCCCTCTTCATGTTATCTTTAACGTCCTAACAAAGCTTTGTCTCCATAGATTTCTGGACAAGATGATCTCTGCTCAGAGACCTGAGCTCATCATACAGAGCGGAGTGCCTTTAAGGGCTGCTCTAGTATGAGAGCGAAGCACAGCTTTGTTACAGCTACAAAGCACCCCTGAGTGTTCCCTCTTGGGGATGTGTTCTAGCTCTGTCAAAAGATGAGTCCTCAAAATACTATGAGTTGGGGAATGTCATTTTGCTGGCCACTGGCACATGTAGATGGTGAACTTGACCATCAAGAAGTGAAAGTCCAGCCCTCTTACACATGAATAGGCATGTCTCCTTTACCCCATTGCTAATAGTTTTCAAAATTATTTATGGAATCCCATTTTGCTAAGTCTTCTTAGAAGTGCGAAATTCATATTCCTCACTGGAAGCACAACAGCTCTACATTTAGGTTTTTTACAGAATGACCTGCTCTCATTTAAGCATTGCATTTTTTTAAAACCAGGAATTGGACCCAGGGACTTAACTACTGGGACACATTCCCAGACTTTTTTTGATGGTCTCCTTAAGTTGGTTAGGGCTTCACTAAGTTGCTGAGGCTGGCTTTAAATCTGTGATCCTCCTGCCTCAGCCTCCTGAGTTGCTGGGATTATAGATGTGCACCACTGTACTCAACTAACCATTGCATTTTGCAGATGGGGAACTGGAGACAGAGTAGCTATGTCCTGTTCCAGGGTCCACTTAGGGTCAGAAGTGGCTCTGGTTCTGGGCTCCTTCTCCATTAGTACTTCCTTTTTCCTATGGCTAGTGCTCCTCCCCACCTGTCCCCAAAAATTCAACTAAAAATCCTTCCCAGTGGTTGCCTTCAAATCTAAAAATAAAAGTAGTGTAGCAAACAATCTAATTCTCCAGTAAAGTTGTGTCCTTGTTGCTGAAACAATGGCTATTTCTGAGAGAGAGCAACTGGTCGAGCAAAGGGGTACTGTGTCCACTGAGTCTAATGATAACAGCTGACAAATTTAGGTATGGGGCATTGGAGTTCTTAGGAAGGTTTAATCTTGTCTCCTGCGGCCTTTTCTCCTGGTATTTCCTGAGGACAGAGTGGGGCCTGCAGCAACTAGCTTTGGGTCTGACTAAGCGTTTTTTTCTGGAAAGGAGCAAGCTACAACGAGGGCCTCATTCCTGGATGAGCGTAAGACTTGGGAAGAGACAGAGCAAGGATGAGAGCTGGGGTTCTTGGCCCAGGGCCTGGATGTCCTGCAAAGAGGGAAGAATCTGAAGGCAGGTGACTGGACATTTACAAATGTATGACCTTGGGGGCAAGATACTGAAAGACATCAGCAACAAGAACAAACTCACAATTCTCCCCCATAGCGAAAGACATAGAGTTCCTCTGGGAATATGTTTTTCCTAAATTGTGAAATATTAGCTACGGGAAGAGAAGCCCCCTAGATGCTGTAGCACACGAGTGTTACAAGATCATTTCATGGGAAGCTTGACCTTGGGTACTCTATGCAAGCGTGTGGCAATTTACAAAATTTCTTGTTTGTTCATGCTTGGTGACATATTGTTAAACCAGTAAGACTTAAAAAGGCTGTTTTTACTACTTTAGTGATAGTGTACTCCAGACCAGTGGGAACCTTTGTGAGTGGGCTATCCACAGGGAAGGGAACCTGCAGCCTTCTAGAGTTGGGAATGTTCTAAACCTTGGTCCAATGATGGCTCCATGGGCTTGTGCATGAGTAAAATATGGAGGCTGAAGCAGGAGAATCATCTGAGTCCAGGAGTTCAAGGTCACCCTGGACAGCATAGTGAGACCTTGTCTCAAAACACAATAACCTGTAATACTAGCGGCTCAGGAGGCTGAGGCAGGAGAATGATGAGTTCAAAGCCAGCATCAGCAATTTAGTGAGGCCCTAAGCAACTTAGTGAGACCCTGTCTCAAAATAAAATATTTTTTAAAAGGCCCGGGGCTATGACTCAGTGGTTGCACATCCCTAGGTTCAATTGCCAGTATTTAAAGAAAAAAAAAGACATGTCAAGGTATACACTTGAGATTTGGGCTTTTTACTCTGTGTAACACACCATCGAAAAGAAAGATTATTCTTATTTTATTTGTCTTTATTTTTATGGTACTGGGAATTGAACTCAGAGGTGCTCTGCCATTGAACTACATCCCCAAATCCTTATGTTTTATTTTGAGACAGGGTTTTGCTATGTTGCTGAGGCTGGCCTTGAACTTGCAATCCTCCTGCCTCAGCCTCTGGAGGACCTGGGATTACAGGTGAGTACCACCACACTCAGCTAAGAAAAACTAATTTTAAATGTGGTTTTCATTGCTTTGATAAACCAGTAGCTTTCATTTCCAAAAGTTAAAATAATGAGTAATATATATGATATTTCAAACCATCTCTGGGCTCTCCCCTACAATACCTTTTGTGCCCAAGCTCTTACCTCATAAAACATGACCGACTGACTTTTAAGGGTCAAAGATGATTTTTCTCCATCTGTCATTCTTGTCCATGGCAAATGTGGACATGTCATTTGGAATGTAGCATGGAGGCCCTGATGAAATTGGAAAAGCATGTGGAGATAAAAATCACTCTGGGATGAATCCAGACACTTCCTGCCACTTGCCAGATGTCACAGAGCTGGAAGCCACCCTCCCGGGGGGAAGTGATTCAGCCGGCTTCAGCCAGATGTGTAGGAAGCTGCCTCGGACCCACATGCTAACACTGTCCTGATTGTGTAGAGCATATGCTTTCAGTCAAGAGTGAAAAATGCAGGCAGGGGCACATGCCAGGAGTCTTTCAAGCATGGCCCACCAGTCAGCCTACAGCGCGGTGCACTGATGCATCCAGTCAGCAGATGTGTGTCACCACGACGCAGGCTGAGGCTGGTTAAATAGTAACAGGTCCCAGTGACCTAATACACATACTCAGCCCTTCCTGAGAACCTTGTGCCATGGTTGTCATGCTGTGGGATGTGTGTCAACTTGATTCTAGAGGCTGCCTGTTAACAAATGTACTTAAAGTATATGGAGTGGCAGAAATGCCCTTTCCTACACCCAGCATGTGTCAGGGAACTTGATGAGTTGCCAGGATGCCTAGGTGCAGAGTTTCAGCTCTGTGTGATTTGGGGTAATCTTCAATGTGACTGCATCAGGCCTGTTCTGGGATAACTGCCTAGTGACCAAGTTCTCTCTGCTGATGTGGCTTTCCAGGGGCCCAGGCGGCCTGCAGGTGTGTTCTTCCCTTCCCCAAAGTGAGTCTTCAAAGCTTTCACCTGCCCCTTCCTTTTATAGAAATCTCAGAGTGTAGAATTTGTTCAAATATTCTATCTAAACTCACTGAGACAGATTTTGGAAGAGTCCTGTCTGCTCTGATCAGAGTGGTAAATATGGTTATGCGTGCATGTGCACACACATGTGTTTGAGAGAAAACAGGCAACCACGTACAGTGTCACTCAGAGATGGGCAGACTTGGAGACAAGGACAGATACCCCAGGCCAATCTATATGTATGCTTACAATCCCTAATCCCTTGGTTGGCCAATAGCAGCAAATTTTGTTCTGAGACAGAGGTCATGGTTGTTCTTGTGGGTGTTTAGAGTTAGGCAGATGTAGAAATATTTCTCTGCAATTGTTCCCACCAGTTGCTCAGAAATCCGGTCATGGAGGGTTCTGCTCCCCAGTACTTTTATGGGAAGACCTCCCAGCCCCTGTGGAATTCACAGATGCTGCATAAGGATATCATCCTGTGTAAGGCTGTCATTTTTGGCAAAGGCACGCACCTGTTCTCTTTCCACCCAGACACCAGGAAAGCCAAAATGACTTCAATCATCACTTCGACTCATCAAAAACTACTGCCTTCCTGTCCACACAAAGCTCTTCCTTTATATAATCACAGCTCTGGTTTCTTAAAATCTGATCCTCAGAATGGCAAGCACCAGAGAAACTGCCTCATGCTTGATGTATCTTTGTCCTGTAGGCCATGACAGTACATGTGCTGGAACTGTGAGCATCCACCCATCTTCTAGTCACCATTTCAGTGACCAAGCGCTAAGAGCAGTTGTGAAAAAGTTGGCTGAAACTCATTTTTGTAGAGTGTATTCCACTCCCCTGGCAGAGAGAATTCTCAAGGAAAGCAGTGGTCATGATAATACATACCTGTGGCTCATCACCAGTCATTTACTTGGCTTTAGAATTTGTTTTTGTGCTTACGCTGGAATATGGGTCTGCCTAAGGCTGTGGGAATTCACAGCACTTTAGATAAACTAAATGATCTTCCCCTTAAAGACCTGACTCAGGCAGAACTGAAGGGGTTTTAGTCTTCTGTTCTACCACCCGCTCAGAACCAAGAGCTAAAGACAGTACCCTAGGTACAATAGATGGAATAAAAACTTGAACTATTTTCAGCTAGTCTGCAAAACAAGGAGCTTTAGTTGATCTTTCACAGTGCTTACCCCCACTGACCGTCCGACGAGTGTATTCCTCCAGTGAAGCTTCTTTACAGATTCCCCCCAAGTTTTTTGTTCTCGCTTTGTCATTGTCTCAAGATTCCTTTTCATCTTATTAATCCCTAGAGGCATCCACTTAATTGTCACATATGTGATAGTTATGTTTTATGTGTCAATATGGCTAGGCTATGTTGCCCATTTGTTTGGTCAAACACCAGTTTAGAGGTCACTGTGAAGGTGTTTTGTGAATGAACATCTACAGTTAACCTGAAGGGACTACCCTCAATAATCTGCGTACCCTCATTTAATCAGTCAAAGGCCTTAACAGCAGAAACTGAGACTTCTTAAAGAAGATTTGCTTCAAGATTATAATATAGAAACCTTATCAGAGTTGCTAGCCTGACAGCCTGCCCTGTAGATTTCAGACTTGCTAGCCCCCTAATCATGTGAGCCAGTTTCCTTAAAGGAAATCTCTTAATGTACACACACACACACACACACACATACACACACACACAGCCTGCTGATTCTGTTTCTCTGGAGAACCCTGACATACAACACAGTACCCATTCCTGTTTCCTTAGTTTATCTGTTTCCTTATCTCTCAATACTACCAGGTCTTCTTTTAGTTCTCCTGCCATATATATACACATAGCCCTCCTTGCATGTGCACCTGAAGATCTCAGAGTGGTCTTAAGGAGGTCTGGACTCCACTTTTAGGAATGTGTTCCTTCCTTCAGCTCAACCTCTTGTCCTGGCTGAGCCATGAATGACCCCTCAGAGATCAGCCTCCATCTGGACACTGCATGAAGGAAATCCCCCATTCCTTATAATCCAGGGAGCATAAATAGAGGTGTCTAAGCCCTAGCAGCCTGAGTACTGATGGATTCAGGATGGACGTAGTGCTCTGCATTAGGTCCTGAATCCTGCAGGGGAAAGCCTGTGTACCAACAAGGTCTTGAAGTCCTTCCTTGGTTGGCCCAAATGTCTTTGGCTGCCATTGAGTCTAGTGAGGTGATCAGACCTTGAAGAAAGTCTCACTGTTCTGCTACCTATCCCTGGACTACCAGGTTTCTGCCTTCCTCTGGGTTTTCTAAAGAGCTTCTTATTTAGTATTGAAAGGACCATTTCACATGAGCATTTATTTCAGAGTTATATTCTGGGTATTTCTGCTTATTTGGTGGAAACTATTTAAATGTTTTTTTTTCTTCAAGGAAATGGCCTAGAGAGGTAAATATAAGGTAAGAAATTATGGAAGAGAATCAGTACTTGAGAAAGATTACTAGAAAGTTAGCATCCAGAGAGGTGGTTGATTTTTTTTTTTTTTTGTCTCTCTAGCACCTAAGATAACACACAGGCACAGCACAGAGAATTAATAAATATTCACTGAATGAATGAGGTAAATAGATTTGTTAAAAAGGGCTTCCCATTTGCAGAAATTCTGAGATAAGTTTTCCCCCCCCCAAAAACCAGCAAATAAGCAAAACAAAAACAAAACCCAAAAGAAGACCGAAAAACCCAACAAATCCCTCAAAGTATTAACTCTTGATTTTCTGGGGAAATGGTAAGGAAGGCCTACTTGGATTTATTTTTCTTTCAATATGCATTTCTTACACCCAGTCAATGCCAAACATGGTCCAAAACTCCTGGGATTTTAGCTGATGAAAGAATACAGCCCCACCCTCTAGGAGCTCCCATCCAATAGCAGACAGACAAGGGCTCTGATAATTACTATACAATGTGGTGAGTGTTCTTAGTCCCGGAGGGGGGCTCCAGGAGCCAGGGAGGGAGTGACTAACTTCTGACTGCCTGGGGGCCTTAGGGAAGGCTGGGACTTGAAGCCTTAACAGGAGTTCACATGCCTGGTGAGGGCCAGGGAGAGGGAAGCAGTCCAAATTCTACCTTGGACCATGGTTCCATCAGATTACGCTTACCAGAGTTGCTGACAATGAGCCAAATGGACAAGCAAAAGTTGGCTCTTTTTTCCTTTTCTCTTTCTCTCCTCCCAAAAGAGATGCTAATGAACAACGGTGGCCAAAAGGCAGGTGAGAGTAAAGAAGAAACTGGATAATGGGCCAACTGGATAGCCAGCCTTCTCTGAATCATGTGGCCTTGGCCATAGTGAAGTCACCAATGTGGAACAAAGCTTGGTAACCTCAAGGCTTCTCCATCAGGAGGATCCCTTGGAGGAAGAGGGCCCATCTGTGACATCGTTTGGCTTACCACCTACCAGAAAGCCAGCCACTGGAGGCTGCTTAACCAGAGTGGCTTGATAACATGATAGACGGGGATTCTTAAGACAAAGAGTAACTGCTTTTAGGAGAGTGGGTGCTGCTAAAAACCTGTTGCCTGTTAATTGCTGTGGAGTGGAATATGCCAAGGTATCTTAATTCAAATCTTACCTCACCGTCCTAGGGACCTTTTGTTGCTGTAAGTAAGGATGGTCCTTGGTTCCAAGAAGAAAATTAAAGGCTGCTCCTGAGATGAGCACAGTCATTTGGATGAAAGAAAACACATGGTTGCATTTAGAGATCAGATCTCAACAAGACGGGGCACCACCTCCTGCCCAGAGAGGAATGGGCCACAGGATGCAAAACTGGAATTTATGCAAGAATACTTTGCCCTTATTATAGCACCTCTAGCAAGGGATCTTGACACATATTTCTGGCACTAATTAGTTATTGCATCTAATTGCTGTTGGTGCACATTGTGTGTGCCCATTTTCCTGATGGGAGAACTGACAAGGAGGAGATGGGGAGGAAAGATGTTTTTAAAGGAAAGTGATGCCATGTCTGCTGAAGTGTGTTTGCCTGGGGAGAGCTGTGTCTTATTACTTTTGCCTGAGGGCACTGTTTGCTGCTGAGCTCAGAGCCTCTGCCCTCCAGGGTTCACTTCTGTAATCAGTCCCTGAACTTGGTGTAAAATGGAAGAGTCTTAGATTGGAAGCTAAAAGCTCATCAAATCACTGCTTCTGAAAAACAGCACAGGAGTTAAGGGGATGACCTCCAGGGCAGCTTTCTGGGTTTACACTCTTGCTTTGGCACTTACCAGAAGTGTGAGCTTGGCAAATTTCTTATTTTCTTTTTCTTTTTTAGAGAGAGAGAGAGAGAGAGAGAGAGAGAGATAAAAAAAGAATTTTATTTATTTTTTCATCTGGGTTTTGTTATTCCAACACTTAGTAGTGTAGTGGTGCTGAGATTTGAACCCAGGTCTTTGTTCATGCCAGGCAAGTATTCTAATCACTGAGCCATCACTCCAGCCCCTCAAATTTCTTGAATAAGACATTGTGCCTTGGTTTCTACAGCTGTAATACAGAATCAATAATAGCTACTTTCTCATAGATTCACAATGAAGATTAACTGAATATTTGTAAAGCTTTTAAAACAATACCTGACCCACTGTAAGAGTTAAGCATTAGGTTAAGTCATATGAAAATGACCAACATTTGTCTTCATCCTGATTTACAAAAGCAGTATTTCCGAATGTCTCATTCTAATATTTATTTAATAATAGTTTTACTTAAATATTATTTATACAACCATCACATTTATAATATTTTAGTATTATTATTATGTTCACTTAATTTATGACTTTGTTACTACGTTTATAACATTGGCTTGTAATATCCCTGTTTTTTTGTTCATTAACTCATTCAAATACACTTCAAAAGCAATGTGCAAATTCACTTTAAATTATGTGTCACAGAATAGTGTTAGGTGTCATGAACCTGAATTGGTAACCAAAGCCTGTAGCTGGGAAGGGGATCAAAGACTCCACATTTTAGGACCAGGGAAATGTGGCATAGGACTTCTGGGGGAATCACTTGTAGGATGTGCAGGCATCACCTTACCAGCTCCCCCATGCAGGATGTTGCCTTCCTCTTTGAAGTCAAAGGAGAAAAGCTTCAGGAGCAACCTGTGTCAAGTTAGCAGGATGTGGGTTCTATATATTCTTGGATTAACTAAGAACCAGTGGGCCCCTTGACTTAGCCTAATGCAGCAGTGCCCAGGGTTTTGGAACCTGAAGTGAGCTGCATGGTAGAGACTGTGGTTTGAGAGAGGACAGGATCTACGTCCATGTCATCTGGCCCCTGGCCTGGAGTTTCAGTCTCAGCTGTGACATAAGATTAATTGTGAACATGCCTATGAAACTAATAGTTAGCTACCGAGGATAGTTGAGTTTGGGAGCCAGAGACTACCAGTGAGTGAGGCAGCAGAGGAATGCTGCAAGATGCTGTGAGCTGGGGCAGGACGATAGAGCACAAAAGTCTAAAAGGACCATCAATGGCTACCAGAGATTTACAGGAAGGCGCTCTCCTTACAGGGCCTATTGGAAACATCACCTGCTGGCATTGATCCTAGGATAGATAGTGTTTTAATGTGTGTAGGAGAGAATGTCTCCTTGCTGGTCAAAGTGAGGCCCCAATACTGGCCTCATTCTGGAAAGATGGGGGAAGGAAAAAGGGAGAGACCTTCGGAACTGCAAGCAGACAGTCTTCTTTTCCCTAGGGAAGAGAAGGAGAGGGGCTCTGAGTTGGATATAAAAGGAGCAAAACTTTCACAGCACTTTCCCAGCACATAGTGGGCCTGGTACTCTTCAAAGCACTGTAATCATCATCAACTCTTTTAACTATGGAAATGGTCCTGTGAGGCAGTTATTATCATTATTTCTATTTTACAGACGTAGAAGCTAGGATACAGAGGTTAAATTACTTGTCCAAGGGTCCCAGGTAGTATCAGAGCTGGGTTTCCAATCCAGGCAGCTAGCACCAGAATCCATGGTTATTCATGGAACAAGATTTAATATAAAGGATTGAAATAAGACTATTCAAAGAGTCAACAATAAAGAGCAAACAAAAAATAGTCCAAGAGGTTATAGAACCACATTGAAATATCACTAATGATTCTACAGTCTCACAGGAAAAGGGGGTTTGACAGAATATAACTAGTGTCAAGTTTTAGGTAAATAAAATAATTCCTTCTTTATCCACACCAATGTGCTGAGACTTTTTGGTAAACCATTTTCCCACCGTTTCTTTGTTTCTTCCTACAAGCCCATGACGTAGGCATTATTATTATTCTCATTTTACAGACAAGGAAACCAAATTCCACAAAGGTTAATTCATGTCCCCAAGTTCACCCATCTACAAGTAGTGGAGTTGGGTGTTTGAAGTTAGTTCTTTTGACTTTAGGACCTGAGCTTTGAATCCCTCGGGTGCTGTGAAGGACACCAGCAAGAAGCCAGCATAGACTTTATTATTTTGGGGTTGAGTTATACAAGGGGAAAGGCTCAGAGTAGTACTGTGCTGTGAGGAGAAAGATAAGAAAACCCACGAAGCAGATGCACATATGCCATTTTGATGAATGGGGTAAAGAGGGACACAAAGTTATAGCTTCTCAAAGTAATTAGAAAGAACAGTACTAAGGGCATAACTAACATGCTGTAAGGCAATAATGGTGATGGGTACCATTTTGAGTCCCTACACAATACCAGATACCAAGAGAATTTCATAGTGTTAGTTAATAATGTCATTGTAACCTTAGGAGAAAGGTGGTATCAACTCTACTTTGTGGAACAAAATTCAAGTCTCCAAGACATAAGGTGACTTAGTTCTTTTTCCAACTTTCTCAAACAAACATTAAATAATTGACCTTCAGCTTTTCTAACATATGCATTTAAAGTTGCAAATTTCCTTCTAAACCTAGGTTGCATCCCATATATCATAATGTCATATATTCCTTACTTAATTCAAAATATTTTCCTATTTCCATTATGATTCATCTTTGATTTATGAGTTATTTAAAAGTATATTACTTAACATACAAACATTTGAGAATTTTCTTATGTTTTTGTTATTGATGTATTTTTACTGTAATTTTAGAACACATCCTGTATAATTTCAAAACTCTGACATTTGTTGAGACTTAATGCTTAACCCAGCATTATATGATCAATTTTGATAATGTGTCCCAATGCATTCTGCATTTATTAGATAAAATGTGTGTGTGTGTGTGTGAGAGAGTGAGAGAGCAGGAAGATCAGACAGATGTCATGTATTCAAATCTTCTACATCATTAATTAGCTTTGGTTCACTTATTCCACCAATTATTATTCAGAGAAGTGTGTTAGTCTCTTACTATAAGGCAAAATTGGGCTTCAGGTTTTGTGAGTGTGCCCTATTTCTGGGATTTTCCCTTATTCCTAGAGTCACAATTCTTCAGGGGCTCCAAAAGAAATCCTGAAGGTTTTCCATGGCTCCTCCTCTGAGATGGTCCTTTAATGTTTATTCCTCCCTATTCCTGGGAGAATCTGGTAAACTCTGCCCAGCTTCAGAGCATTCCTTCACAGCTTCCTGCTGCCTTACAATTGACACAAGTCTCAAGGGTACTAGTATCTCCAGCCTCCCCTCTCTGTGCCTCCACCTCCCTCCTCTCCAGGGTCTTGGCCCTCAGGTCCTCCACCTGCACAGCTCTTGTCCAACTTCAAATGTTTTCTTTTTCTTTGTATTTATTTACACAGTTTTTCTAGTTGATGTTGGCACCAGTTGGCAACAAGTTAGAATCTCCTTGCTGGAAATGGAAATTTTTTAGGCAATTTTTTAATCTCTTCAAAAATAGTATATGAGGCTGGGTGGCAATGTAGCTCGGTGGGAGAGCACTTGCCTATCATGCAGGAAACCATGGGCTTGATCCGCAGCAACACACACATATACATACCCCTGATATATATTTAAAATTTATAAAATTTACAAAACTAAGAGGAAGTTGACTCTAGGTAGAAAGAAAGTGCCTTTTTTTATGTGGTTCAACTAAGAGCCTAAAACACACATGGTTAGCTGGTAATGTGCTTGGAGAGATTTTTCACATTGTGTCCATCCTCTCCAATTTTATTTATTACATGACTAACAGTAATAAAGAACAGTGATTAATTACCCATAACATCATTCTTGCAAATAAAAGCAACCTCTGTTTTTATTTTAGAGTTTGTACTTCATGTATAAATTCTACCTATGGTATAATCTGTATGCCTTTTTCACTCAACATTACTTCATAAAAATATTGTCAGCCTATGAAATCCTGATTTTTAATGTTATACTATATAGCCTGTGTTGCCTTAAATACTTGTTTCAAAACTTATGTGTCTGTACATCTACTTATTTGATATTATTTTTAAAATAATATTAATTTCTTTAAAATATCTCTATTTTGAAGACTTCTTAAAAACACAGTTATATTTGTCAATTCCCCCCCCCCCCTTATTGATTTCTTTTAATACAGAGAATCCAAACCTTAGCTGGCTCATGGCATTCACTGAAGATTCATTGTAAAGGTCCCACATAACAAGAAAATGTATGATTATTACACTTATCAACACCAAGCATGGTAAGGAGGAGGCAGGGGCAGGGAGGAAGCAAGGCTTGTGCTCTCCGGGAGTGATAAGTGTTCTTTGCACATGAGCAACTTGTGCTAATCCAACTGTGATGAGGGATGTAACAGATGCAATCAATAAAGGACCAGGGAAACAGAGTGGGAAAAAAAAACACTTAGGAAACGAGGTACAATTAGTTCTTTCTTGGTATTCTTGGGGTACTGGCTCCATGATCCTCACTGATGCCAAAAATCTTTGGATGCTCAAATTTATTATATAAAATGGGAAGGTACAGGCATATAACCTGTGCATATCCACCCATATACTTTAAATCATTTCAAGTTTACTTACAATACTTAATAGGATGTAAATGCTATTCAAATGGTTGTTATGTTATATTGCTTAGGGGATAATGACAAAAAAGTCTGTATATGCTCAATGCAGATACAATTTTAAAAAATAATTTATATTTGCTGTTGGTCGAATCCTCAGATATGCAACCCTCAAATACATAGGGTTGGGCACAAGTATATGTCCTAATAGGTCCTTCATATTTTGGAGAATCAGGAATGACTGTTGAGAAATTGAGTGGATGGACTCTCAATTTTCAGTGGAGGAGATAAGGAAAAGCAGAAGGAAAAGCATGTGCCAAGATGGTGGAGTGTGTGAGTGATTCAAGTGGTCCAGGGACAGCAAATGAGAAGTGCTTGGAGTGTAAGGAGAAGAGGAAAAGTGATGGCAAAAGTAATAGAGTAATAGGTTGAGAGTTTTTCTTCTGTATCTGATCAAAATTCCTTGTGGAAAACAGGAATCAGTGAGGGATTGACTGGAATGAGGTCTGACTCTCTCTCTCAGGGCTTTTGAATTTTCATCTGGATTAATCTAACTGGTATAGAGCATATGGAAAATATTTTATTGTGCAGGGAACTTCCTGAATCTATTCCAGACCACCAGTTCCTCCTCTCTGGGGAAAACCATTCCTATTCTTTCCTTTCTTTTGCAATTTGGATTCAGTAAAAATAAATATTTATTGCTTAAATTGGCACAGAGAACCATGACCATTTTCATCAGCCAGCTAATGAAAACTTCTGAATAACTCTATTAAGAGAATTGAAATTAAATATTAACTCAGATCAAGTTCATGTGCCGTTTTGAGAACTCAAATCTCAGCATTACACCCTTATGCTAGATCGTGTATATCATACAGAAATGATTTGATTACTATTAATTACCGTTATGAACTCTAAGTTAGACTTAATGATAGCAGAATATCATTTATTGCTCTTTATAGAGAAAACTTTTTAAAAAATCACAGTTTCACCCTAAAGATGAACTTTTATCATTCTTAATTCTTGTTTCTTTCCATTGGAACAATAGTATGTAAAGTATATCTCCATTCTCCCTTCCTGTGTCTATGGCAGACATCACCAGTTAATCTTAAGGACTTTATAGCTGAGCTATGATGTGGTCTTAGTGGCTTCATATCTTGACTACCAAGCATCACAATGCACGAATTGTACAGGTTTGTGAGGTGAAATACATTTACTATCCTAGCATCATCTCTCCTTTCTCCTTCCCCCCTGTCTCTTTCTCTCTGTCTCTCTTTTTTCCCTCAGCTGGTGTTGGAAACCTGATGCTTGAAACACAAATCTCTAGTTCTGTGGCGCTGATACATTTCTTCCCAATTGCTGGTCACAATTACAGTCTCATTTTCTTTCTCAGTCTTAAACATCAAAGATAAAATATACATGGGCTGGAGTAGAGGCTCAGCAGATACAGCATTTGCCTGGCATGTGCAAGGACCTGGGTTCAAACCCCAGAACCACGTACACAATGAAGTGTCAGAGCAACGAAAGCCACATGAAAAACTGAATAAAGTTGATTCTTTCTCTCTCTCTCACTGTCCCTCTCTCTTTAAAAAAAAAAAAAAAGATAAAAGATCCAGATTGGGAATTCCTCTACCAGCAACCAATCACCTGCATAGCAAGCAGTCTTTTTCAAATCTAAGGTGATGAATTCTAAGAACTTGACGAAACCAGCACCTTTCCAAAAATATTCCTATGTGTGAGATTGACTGAAAGATTTTTTTAAAGTGTAAATGATAGTAAAGATATGGCCTTGAAATGGACCCAAGCCTTCTGGCACAGAAACCTTTTCTCTATAAAGCTTCCGTCTAAGTTCACATCAGACTATTTATATTCCAGAAATAGTTCATGCTTGTTTATTATAAAAACAGCCACAAAATATAAAGTAAAGCATGAAAGTCCCCACTCTCTTTCCAACTCCCTAAAGCTACTCTTAAAGATCTTTAAGACAGTTTATAGTACACAAGTAAATATCTCTGCATGTAACAAGAGCATTTTAAAATCAAGAATGAGATTATACCACATATTATTTTGCAGTTTGCTTCATTTTGTGTTTATAAGTGATGCATATGTATAAATATTCCTTGTTAATAGTTACAGTTCCAACCCCTGTGATTTTGCATATACAGATGTACCACAATTATTGAACTGTCTGCAATTACTGGACTTTTACACTATTGCAAACAGTTCATAGCTCCAGATTCATGTGCTTGGGAGTGTTTACTTGTATATTTATGTGTTTCTTTATAGGTGAGTAAAACAGAAATGGAACTTCTGGACTTAAGGGTATGTTACAAGATTTTATGGGAATATGTTCTGCACTTTACTGACACTGGATATTATCAGTGTTTTGTTTTTGCAAAGATAAAATCTTTTTTAAAATTGTATATTTCCCTGACCATCAGACAAGTTAAACATTTTACCACACATTTATTAGCCATTCTTCTCTAAATTCTTGTTTATATTCTTTGCTCATTTTTTTCTATGAGGTTGGCATTTTATTTATTTGAATGTGCTTGACTGTGTTTGGTACACTGATTCAAAAGTATGGCTGCATATTGGAATCAATCACCTAGGGAGCTTTTAAACATGCTTTCTCCACCCTTGCCCCAGTGCTGGGGACTGGACCAAGGACCTTAGCATGCTAGGCAAACCTTCTAGTATTGAGTTATATTCCCAACCCCCAGGGAAAATTTAAATTACAGTCCCCTCTCTGTAAAATGTTTTAATTCTAATGGACTTCAGTGAAGTCCATGTGTTAAGTCTTAGGCTTTCTGAGAAAGTCTAGTGTGCAGTTAAGGTCGAGAATCACTGGTCCAGGTGATTTAGATAGGATAGAGGGCAAGGTTATAGGAAATAAAAAGTCAAGGAGCTAAGAGACAGGGTATTGGAAGAATTGTGCATATGATTGTCTTAGTCAGTTCAGGCTGCCATAACAAAAATCTATAGACTGGGTGGCTTAAACAAGAAGTTTATTTTCTCAGTTTTAGAGGCTGGAAAGACCATGATCAAGGTTGGGAGGGTTTGGCTTCTGGTGATAGCTCGTTTTCTGGCTTGCAGGTGGTCTCCTTTTCATTCTGCTCTCAATGGCAAAGACAGGCAGCTCATTTTCTTATAATCCATACGGGGGTCCTACTCTCATTACTTCACCTAAACCTAATCACCTCACAAAAGATTCACCTCCAAATACCACTTAGACTTAGGGCCTCAACATATGAGGTGGTACCCATTATTTCATTACTTATGTTTTTCTTTTGCATTTATAGTATCATATTTTTATCTCGATAAGATACTTAAGTCTTGGAACTGGAGCGGTTGTACTTGCCTGGCATGCATAAGGACGCAGGTTGGAATCCCAGCACCATGTACACAATGAAGTATCAGAGCAACGAAAGGCACATGAAAAACTAAATAAAATTGATTCTTTCTTTCTCTTTCTCTCACTGTCCCTCTCTCTCTTTATGAAAAAAAAAGAGTTAAATCTTGCTATGTTAATCTTTCTGGTCTTTATACAGAGCTTGGACTGTTCTGCTTTATTCTCACCCCTCGTTTTTTATACTCACTTTGCTTCTCTTTCCAGTCATATCCAAGTCACGAGTTCAGAGGGCAGCCATTTTGTAGCACCTCATTCTTCAGTGTTTACCCCACTGAGTGTTTAAACCCATATCTGATATTGGAGACTAGTAGAAAATCTTTATTCCTATTTATTCTTAGGTTCCCTCAACAGACCTATGCAGTATCTAATTGTTTGGAGAATTTTAGGGGGTGGGCAGAGTCAGGTAGGAGCAAACGGTTTTGAGCTGGAGATAGAGGTTCATATCTTGGAAGCCCAGGGAATCCTCAAATCTGACAAATGATTTAATAATTTGAACTAAAATGCCCCAGTCTCATGGCAAGGGGCTAAAAGCAATGAAAATAAAGAAGCAATATGGAGAATTGAGTTGCGTGCTACGTAGGAAAATCAGAGGACCTTCCTTGTCCAGCCCAGCCACTAACTTGCTCTGTGGGTCAGTGCTGCCCAACATGTACTAACTTTACCCTGTGGTAGTAGAAGGGGCTGGCTGGATCTCTTGAGTTCTCTTCCAGTCCTACATGCCTTTAACCAGGAGAACATCATCTCCAAACTCTGTGTTTGGAATTTAAGTGTACCTCTTCCTAATTTATAGTTCTTTGTTTTAAATTCTATGATCAGGAGAAAAGAATTGAGAAAATTGGGTCTAATGTGTGTAGTTTCTACAAGTTGACATCTGCCTGTGGTTCTAGCAATGCAATGTTTGTCAAATAATAACCATTCTGGGGCTGGAGCAGTGGCTCAGCGGTTAAGGTGCTTGCCTGGCATGCAAGGACGCAGGTTCCAGGACGCGGATTCCAACCCCAGCGGATTCCAACCCCAGCACCATGTACACAACAAAGTGTCGGAGCAATGAAGACCACATGAAAAACTAAATAGAATTGATTCTCTCTTTCTCTCTCACTGTCCCTCTCTCTTTAAAAAAATAGTAAACATTCTGTTAAAGAACATTTTACTCCATAAAGGTGTTTAAAGTACAGAGTAGTGGCTTTTACATATGAATATTGAAATATAATATTCACAATGACATTCTTTTAGAACATTTAAAGGAAAGAAGCATTTTGTGATACCAAATTTTATTCCTCACTTTTTATCTATCTTCCTTTCCTTCTTTATCAAATACATGGGCTTCATGCCAGGAGGGTAACCATTCTAGTTTGTTCTGGACTTACCCACTATCAGAATTGACGGTCCTGTGTCCTGAGTATTACCTAGTTCTCAAGGAAATGGGGATAGTTGGCTAGAAACTGTATAAGGCAGGGAGTCTATAGTGGTAAATAAACAAAAACCAAGCAATTATAATAATTCATGCATATCAGTCAATATTTTAAAGATAAAATTTACATGAGTGAAAGAAGTCATTCTTCAGTATATCCTATACTTTTCCATGAAGAGCTCCTGAATTTCACTTCAAATACAGGTCTCCAGATTTTCCAAAGGTAGTTCTATTGCATTTTAATATGATAAAACTAAAACACTGAGTATTAGGAAGAAATAACAAAATATGGAGTTGTTTCAATACACTGAAACGGTTTGTTCCCATGATAAAATCAATGTCTACTCAAGACTATTTATGACTTATTGCCAACTTTAAATCATTCTTTCACTTTTTGTCCTCAGCAAACAATTTAATAATAATTGATTGAAACTGCCTGTACAAAACATTAACTTATTAAAAAAAACTTTCACTAAAGCATAGTATGTATCATCTCAATGATGTTCACCCATTAACAACACTGGGCACCATCTTACAGTACTTTGACATATGCCATCTCCTTTAACTGTCACAGCCGCTCTGGAGGTAAGCAAGACACATATTATTTTAACTACATAACTAAGCAAACTGAAGCTCAGGCAAATTAAATAGCTTGCATAGGATCACTCAGCTAGTAAGATGCATGGCTGGGATTGAACCCTTGTCTGTGGGTTTTCAATGTCAACTCTTGTTCTCTGTTTTCTATGCTGCAGTAATATAGTCATAGAAGAATGAATAAAGAAGGGAGGGAGGGAGAGAAGAAGGGGGGAAGATAGAGAAAACTTACTAAATCACATTTCTGGGTGATGGTGTAAAAAGGAAAATTACTCTGCTTATTTACTTCTGGTAAAGAAAAACGTCTGGATATTTACCTCAATTGGATTTAACATTAAGACCTCTTTTATTAGATTTCACCATATTTTATAAACAGTAATTTGTCCTTAATATTCCCAGGGTGGAATAGACATAACAGAACAGACACATACTTTGTTCTTTTTTAGTGTTCTGACTATAGAAGACAAAAGGAAAAAAAATGAAAGAAAGAAGGAAGGAAGATTAGGATGCAAATTGTAGATTAGACAGTACAAAAAGGGATGTTTTCAAGAGTAGTATGGAGCCAGAAAGGAGGGAGAAATTATTTCTGGAGAACACCATTAGGTGTTGGACCTGAGAAGTATTCAATGTGAGAAGGTGGAGATGGTGGTTCAAGTTACAGGCTCCCTGTGGATAAAGTCATGGGGTGGATGGGAGAGAAAGTAAATGACATTTGTTTTAGAGCTATGGCTTCTCAGTTTTGCTGGGAAGTTGGGCTGAAGAAAGACCATGCTTTGGTTCTTTAGCACATCCAAATGCTGTGCCTACCACTCCAATGGAGTTCTTGCTACATACACCTCGGCTTCTGCATCTATCTCCTCCCAGGAAGCTACCTGAGGGAATCATGGAATTATATACCTGGCAGTTTGAGAATAAAGGTAAACAAAGGGCAGACACAGCCTGAGGTCACAGGGCGAGCTGGTAATAACATCACAAATTCCTAAAGGGAAGGGTAGCCTGGCTGCAGCTGCAGACGCCCACAGGGAGGAGGTAGGTGCTTACTCTGGTTCCAGCACATTCCATTTAATGTGCACTTCTGATCAGAGCAGCAGATCTGGGTGCCCAGGTGAGTTCCTCCAGCATCTAGACTTGATTTCTCAGTCTAGTGTCAAAGCTACAAGGGCATACTTCTCAGAAGTTTGAGGTCATGTAGAAGTGGCCAAAGCCATGGGGAAACTGGTTTCCTCCCATCGTTTATCCATCCTGAAGTAGTTGTTAATGGTTTCCCCTTAGAAGTTCACAACTTTGTTGAACTAAATTTGAGGGCATCTGTAGAGATTTAAACAACCATACATATAAGATAGATGACAATGTATGTGTATTCCAAGTGTTGTACATTTGATTTTAAAAACAGAAACTAATATAGAGCCTAGAATTCCGTAATGAGGATAAACTCATTTTTTTAGAGAGAGAGAGAGTGAAAGAGAGAGAGAGAATCAATTTTATTTTTTTTTAATCTGACATTTTTTTTTCTCTGACATTTAGTTGTGTATGTGTTGCTGCTTCGAACGTGGGTCTTTGTCATGCCAGGCAATCACTCCAACCATTGAGCCACTGCTCCAGCACCTACAAGTCTAATTTTTAATATAGTTGGGAATGACGCTCATAGCTTATGTCTTTATTCATAACATATATGAGCTTCATGAGAGCATTCCCTGCTATAACTCCAGTGTTTAATTATTAATTAATTACTGAATAATTCTAACTAGTGAAAAATGAGCACAGGGGCTCTACTCCTTTCCTGACTCCTGAGGCTGGTCAGAACTTTTTGGCTAGACTGGAACAGATTATATTATCTCTTTCACTCCTGATTTAACTGTAAACTCTGGTTCACAGTCATTTCCATAAGAAAACTGGTGTTTTAAGAACATATAAAATCATGTACATATGCAGATACACAGTCGCATACTTTCTCCCAGAAGCATTTCAAAGATTAGTGGACGAGAGAGGTAAGGTGGCACCATCTGTAATCCTTTACTTAGGAGGCCGAGGCAGGACAATGGCAAGCCTCAGGCCAGTCTCAGTAACTTAGGGAGACATGTGGGGATGTAGCTCAGTGGTAGAGCTCTCCTGGGTTCAACCCCCAGTACCAAATTAAAAAAAAAAATCAAAGACTGATGATGTTGGAGTCACTCTGCCTACTGATTCTTTCTGGCTCAGCAGAGGAAGTCCCATAGATTCTAGGTGCAACCAGAGAGCCTGACTTGCACAATGGTGAAGACTGACTTACAAACTTCATAACCAGCAGTTTCGCTATGCTCTTTTCTGGGGTGTACAGGACCAAGGTGTTAATTCAAGCCCCATGATAACCAATTCCCAAATTGGTCTCCTCAGGCCCCCAAAACCCTCAGTTCTTGATTTTAAAATAATCCAACAACAACAAACACACACACACACACACACACACACACACATACACACACACCTCATTAGATTTATTTTTCTTTCACACCTTTCTGCAATTTGAGTTCGTGGACACAGCAAAGAATAATTAAAACCAAACCTAGGCTGTGCCTGAAAGTTAGCCCCCTTGCTCTTGCTCTGAGTCATCATTCCCCTTAGAGGCCAACAGACCTTCCTCTAGTGCAGGGTCCACCGGGAAGGGCTGGGCAAGAAAGACAGGAGGGTTGGTAGGTCCAGCTGGAACTTCAACCAAAGCCTTCATTCAGATATATCATCTCCTCTTCCCTCCTCCACCACTCTCTTCTCTGGTTGGGGCTCTCTTAAAGCAATCATGTCTTCTATGAAAGGCAAGGCCTGTCAGGACACGAAGCAACCACAGAACATCCTCCAGGCAAGACTTCCCATAGTCTATTTGGCCAAATTCATAAATTAAGGTGAAAATTTGATCTTGCTTGCTGCCAAGTGGGGCTAATTAATTTCTGTAGAGACTGATGAACAGGAAGCACACTATTCATATTATTTCATCAACAATTAATTCACTAAGCTCCGATTCATTAGTTTCCTGGCATTCACCAGCCTAAACAGTGTTGGGAAGGTGTTTGTGGATGAAGCCTGGCTATTTTAAGCCTCATGGAGAACACCTTAGCTAGGCTGCCTGCTCACAGGTGACTTCACCCTCCCCGAGAAAGGACTCATTAGGGGTTGTTTTTGCAGCCCCAGGAGGCAGGCCTGGGTGGTGTACCATTCCTCCCTGGGATGTTCTGGAACTTTGTGGCCTCCTTGGCAAGGGGAAGCCATGCTCTGGGCCCACTTTAATCGCTACTTCACTAATGAGCTTCATAAATGCCCCAGGGTGCTCCCAAGGACAGGAAGCTGGAAGGGATGGAGTGTCAGCTCAGCCTGCTTCAGACTGCTCTCCTCCAGTCACTCCTTTCACCCTCAGATCCCTTCCAGGTCTAGAGCACAAGGTCCCCAGGTCTGAGCTCTTCATTGGTCAGCAAGTAGGTACCATTGTGATCATGGTGTGTGAACTTACTGGAGAAAGAACAATATAAATGCTCTGCAAGGGCAGGAACCCTATCTGTTTTGTATGCACAGGTTCTGACCGATAGTAGATGATCAATACCTGTGAGAGACAGGAAGAAAGTGAGAGAAGAAAGGAAGAAGGACAGGGGCTGGAGCAGTGGCTCAGTGGTTATGGAGCTTGCCTGGCATGCACAAGTATGCAAGTTTGAACCTCAGCACCATGTATACAACGAAGTGTCAGAGGAACCAAAGTCATATGAAAAACTAAATAAAAATTGCTTCTCTCTCTGTCTCTCACTGTCCCTCTTTCTAAAAAAAAAAAAAAAAAAGAAGAAGAATGAACAAAAATAAAAGAAAGGAAGAAGGACAGAAGGAAAAGTCATGACTGCTGAAACCTGAGATGACTATGAGCTACTCACAGATAAGAGAGATGATGGGATAAACGTGGTAGTCAGAATCAAGCTGTACAGTTATACAAGTTGTGCCCTGCATATCTCTAAGGGCACTGTCCACCCAGATGGGTATACCTACAGCATGTTCACTGCTCTAAGACTACAGGCACTCTCATTCAGGCTGAGAAGGAACAGTAGGGACCCTGCAAGGACACACTTTCCCAAACCAGGCACAGGCTCGCACATAGAGAGGTGGTCAGGTCGGTTCACCTGGCTGGGCTCCACCCTTATGCAGGAGGAAAGGCCAGGGAGAAGCCCGACTAGGAGATTCTGGCTCTGATTCTTGGCAGCAGCCATACACTTGACATTCTCTCTCTTCATGAATTTCCTTTTTTGTCCGGGCATAGTAAACTGCTGTGGCTAAGGCAGGCATTGGCCCATGGAGTAGGCAAGTCAGAGCCCTTGACAGCAGCCTTCTTCAGAAGCCCTAACTTGCTCGGACCCTGCATCACCAAGGAGAAACTATTCACATTTCATCTTCCTATGTTGTTTCCCCATCAGGGAGTTACTCATTATTGTTTCCCCATTTCCCCCTGGGTATTGCCAGAAACAGGATTTTATTGAGGTTGCAACAGTTGAAACATTTTGCAAAAAAGAAAGAAAAAATTAAATTCCATGCTCTCTTTCAACTGCAAGATTCAGCTTTGAGGGCAGCATGGCCCTTCCATCCAACTTGTAATGAAATTATGGAAGATAACTAAAAATAGGGTTAAGTCTGGATTCCTGCTGGAAGTTGGGTCAGGATGCCAAGCAAATATCAGAAAATTTCAAGAAAGTTCTGTTAGAATGAGAATGAATGGTACAAAATGAATGAAAGACACTCATGTTTAACCTGAAGCTCAACTTCTTGAGAAAGTAACAAAAACCTCCTGTGAGAAGAAAAACACCTCCTGGGCTTCCCAAACTTCTATCAGTTTAGGTAGAGAAAACCGAGGCTGTAGTCAGAGGTTTAGAAGCAGCAGGGAGCTGGAGGCCTGGGGACATGGAATGGATTGAAAGGGAAAGGTGCCTTCTAAGCAGCAGATGTCCAATCAGAAGCAAATTTGAGGACTGCTATGTTGGAGGACCTGGCATCAAAGCAACTTAACTCAGCCTCAGTTCCCCCTGTGGCCCAGGGTATTGTGGGAGCTGTTGGCCAAGGCAAAGGTGAGGGTCCAAGACAGGGGAAGGCTGCTTCTGTACCAAGGACAGAGGCCTAGGTGGAGAAGCTGGCAACAGAAATGGCTAAGGCAAGGATCCTTGCTGTCTCCACATCTCCTGAGGTGGCTTAGTCAGTGAATTTACCTGTCTTTTAAGATCAAATACAAGACAAATCAATCTGGTGCACTGAGACCAAGTGAAGCAGGGGTGGGGAGTCAAGAAGCCTTAAACATACAGTTTGGGGTTTTGTTGTTTTAAGTTCTTACAAGAGGGCTGGGGATGTAACTCAGTAGTAGACTGCTTACCTAAAGCTTCTACAAAAATAGTTTCTTGAGGTAAAATTTACATAGCATTAAATTAGCTATGTTAAATTTGTGGCATTTAGTCTATTTGCAATGCCATGCAATAACCACCCCAATCTAGTTTCAAAACATTTCCAGCACTAAAAAAACGAAATCCTTGCCCATTAAGCAGTCACTTCCCATTCCCCCCTTCCCCACCAGCTTCTGGCAATCAACCATTTTCACCTCCTCTCTGCCTCTTCTAACATTTCTAACATTGCAATCATACAACACAAAAGGCCTGGCTTCTTTCACTTAGCATAATTTGTTGTTGTTGCCGTGTTTTGCAGTGCTGGGGATTGAATCCAGGGCTCCACACATGCTACCAATGAGCTATACCCCTGGTCCTTTGTATTTTTTAATTTTGAGACAGGGTCTTGCTAAATTGCTGAGACTGGCTTCAAATTTGCAATTCTCCCACATCAGCCTCCCAAGTAGCTAAGTAGTTAGGATTACAAGAGAGCACCACCACACCCATCAGCATATTTTTGAGGTTCATCCAGTTAGAAAATGTTTGTAACATGTACTAGTACTTCATTCCTTTCTATGGTGGAATAACCACATATATACCACAATTTGTATATTCATTCATTCATTAAGTGATGAACATCTGGGGTGTTTCCACCTTTTGGCTCTGGTGAATAGTGCTGGGTTATGAGCATGCGTGTGTCTGACACTGATTTCAATTCTTTCTGGGAATACACCTAGGAGCAGAACTGAGGGGTCTAATGGTAATGCTGTTTAGTCTTTGAGGAATTTCCAACTGGTTTTCTAAAGTGACTGCATCATTTATGATCCCACCAGCAAGGTTGTAGAGTTCTGGTTTCTCCATATCCTTGCTTATGCTTGTCATTATCCTTTGTTGTTGTTGTTGTTATAGCTACCCTACTGGGTATAGAATAGTTTTTGTGAATGTTAAGTCTTGATTTTTGTTTTTTGGGGGCATGGGTCTGAAGAAAACTTTCAATGAATAAAGATGAGAAATACCTAAAGAGGGGCAGGCTCTATGCCAATAATTCTAGATGACAATGATGATAATAGAAGCTGAATTTAAAAAAAAACAGTAACACTAGACACAGTATTTGAAATACTTTAATCCCCAATTTAAAAAAACCCTAGGTAACATTGTTGTTATAATAATATAATAGCATTATCATTATAATAAGTTGCCCAGGCTGGATTCCCATTTTATAGGTATAGAAATATAGGCTCTGAGAAGTCTCAAGGTAGGAAAGAAAAAAAAATCCCGAAAAATATTTACTGCAAAAAATGCATTTTACATAGCATCTGCTTTATTCTCTCCATAAAATTCAGGAATGCTTTCAAGAGTTAAAACCTGAATTAAGATAAAAGAAAAAATCAGAAGGAAACTGGATGATGTAATGATAAAATATGTGATCCTAAAAATGTTATAGTGGAATTTGAAGCCTTAGAAGCAGTAAAGAGAAGAATTTATACTGGACAAAATGAAACGGAATCCATTTGTTCATATATTGAAGGCATGGAGAGAAGGAGGGGTTTGGGGATGATGTTAAGGTTCAGAATCATTAGATGCCAGGCACAATACTTGATTCTTTCACTGGAAACATTTACACATCATCTGCCTGGAAAGATCTGGATTGGATCCTGCCAAAAGAAAGAGATCATGCCAGATGACTTCTCTGCTCATTTTCCAGCCCTTCCACTCTCTGGAAGATTTTTTTCTTCTATCAACTCTCAAATATGGGTCCTATCCAAAGTTAGGTCTGAAGTCTAGGGTGTGTGTGTGTGTATGTGTTGGGAGCAGTGGGACTCTTCCATATATTATCTTTCTCCTCTTTAAAAAAAAAAAGTGCAGTACCTTGTATTTTCTGTGGGGCCCATGCCTTCCACACTCAGCCCTGTATCTTGATGGGGTTTCTTCCTCTACCCCTTACCTCTGAGGTGGGCACTGGTTGTGTTTAACTTACTTTCACTGCAGGATTTAAAGCTGAACTGTAGCTGCTGCCTTTTGACCCTGAGGGGAGATAGCCTCTGAGAATATAGTCTACGTGCTGGAAGAACAGAGCCGTGCTGAGTACTAAGAATTTTACTTGACCCCTGCATTAAGTTGCATCTGACACTGAGCATCCCAGGACCATCCAGTTACAATAGCCAATATATACCCTTTTACTTAAGCCAACTGGGATGGAGTTCTGCATGACTTACAACAAAGAGTTCCAACAAATTTGGTTGGGCAGAATAAATCAATAACACAGCATAAAGATAATCATTTTCTCTGAGAATCTGAGGTGTTAGATATAGAGCATTTATTTAACATCTGTGCTCATGAGAACATTCTATCTTCATAAGATAGTTTTTAAGAACAACCAATGAAAAGGAAATCAATGAGTTGTACATAAATGACATGCACGTAAACAGAACTTCTTCACTTATGTGTGCTTTTAGAAGTTTAATTTTCCTGACCAGGTTAATTAAATAATTAATTATCGTTTCCTTTTTTGGTACTAAGGACTGAAACCAGTGGCACTTTACTACATCCCCAGTCCTTTTTATTTTTTTATTTTGAGATGGGGTCTTGCAAAGTTGTTGAGGGTTTTACCAAGTTGCCCAGGCTGGTCTAAAACTTGCGTGATCCTCCTGCCTCAGCCTCCTGAGTTGTTTGAATTATAGGTATGCATCACAGTGCCTGACCTGACCAGGTTAATTTTAATTTTAAAAAATTTTGTAATGTGGTGACTGGCCTTCAGGATCTGAAACATCAAAGGAAATAAGAGGCTAGGTGAACTGAAGGTGACCCAATGTGTTTTCCTATGCCAATGCCAAACTCATCCAGTTGGAAGACAAGTCCATTGATTTCCAAATGGGCAGAAATGCTCCCTCTCCCACAACACAAGACTCTATGGCTGTTCAAGGAGAAAAGTTCTTTTGTTCATTTGACAGCATTTTCCCACCTCTCTCCATGCTCAGTCACACTGTCTTCATAGCACCTACCACTATAGCTCATAAAATGCTTACTGATTTGTTAATTTGTGGAATCTCACACTCTCCCCCACCACACACACTGTAAGGTTAGAGGACAGTGGCCAGGTTGTTTTCAGCCTCTACTCTTTACTTGGAGGGTGCCTAACAATTTATTCATTTATTCTTGTTGAATAAATGAATGAACAAATGAATGAATGATTATTGGGATTAAGGGGAATGAGGGAGAGTGTTTCTTTTGAGGGTAGTTACTGGGGAACCAGGGGTGCTCTATCACTGAGCTACATCCCCGGCCCTTCTTATTTTTTAAATTTTGAAATAGGATGTCACTAAGTTGTTGAGGCTGGCCTTGAACTTACCATCCTTGTGTCTCAGCCTCCCCAAATACCTGGGATTACAGGCATGTGCCACCACACCTGGCTGTAGTGAGTTTCTTTATACATTATTTTTGTCTGAGGTAGTTCTTTTCTTCATATGAGGTTGATGTTTTGTCAACTGATTTTGATCCTAGCTTTTTTTCAGGGGAGGAGAGCCCAGCAGAGGGAGGAGGAAGGGACTTGGTGCTGCCTAGAAACTGGTTCTGTGAGTTTATCTTTCTCTGGATGCGGGAGTGGGCTGTTTGGAAGAGGATGTGAAAACCTTGTTGATACTTCTAGAAGGGAATTTCACAGCTGCTGCCAGGAGTAGTGCAGGGAGTGGGTTCTGGTTGATGGTGCAAGTTTGATTTGAGGTAAACCAGCACTATGACACCTATTGCTTAGAATTTTCTAACTTGCCATTTCCTGGAGACCTTGAAGCACTATACAGGGAGTATAAAAGTGAAGAAAAGAAAAACAGGTTCTTTTTTCTTTTGTTAAAAATTCTGGAGGCTGGAGCAGTGGCTCATCGGTTTTGGTGCTTGCCTTGCATGCACAGGGACATGGGTTCAAACTCCAGCACCATGTACACAACAAAGTGTCTAAGCAATGAGAGACAAATGAAAAAAAAAACTAAATAAAATTGATTCTCTTTTTTCTCTCTCCCTCTCACTTTCCCTCTTTCTTAAAAAAAAAAAAATTCTAGGGGCTGGAGTGGTGGCTCAGTGGTTATAGCTTTTGCCTGGCAGGTGTGAGTATGCAGGTTCAAACCCCAGCACCACATATACAACGAAGTGTCAGAGCAACAAAAGCCACATGAAAACTTAATAAAATTGATTCTCTCCCTCTCTCTCTCTCACTGTCCCTCTCTCTTTAAAAAAAAAAATTCTGGATAGAGGGCTGGAGTGGTGGTTCAGTGGTTATGGTGCTTGCCTGGCATGTGCAAGGACCCAGGTTCAAACTCAGCTCCACATACACAGCGAAGTGTTGAGGAGCAATGAAAGTCATAGGAAAAACTAAATTAAATTGATTCACTCTTTCTCTCTCTCATCATCCTTCTCCCTTAAAAAAAAATACTCAGTATAGATTACTTTGCAGCAAGAGGGAAATGTTAAGTCAACGATGCCTTATTCTTTGAAAGAATACTATGTATCCATTAAAATAGCTTGTCATAATGTAAAACATGATTGTACTATAGTGTTAAGTCTAGAACAGAAAAGACTCAGGACCCAAAGTTTTAGCTACAGAATAATAACAATTGGTTTGATAAATGCTCTGCCTGGAGGGCCTGGTTTACCTCCCCAACAACATCTCTTATCACCCCTCCTTCTGGAGGCCCCTGCCCTCTGCCCTCCAGTCATTTAAACCTATATTTCACTCACACATTCCCCTCATTGCCATCCTTTCTCTCTCCTGGACATCTCTCCTTGATTTTTCTTCCTGTCTCAATTGAAATGTCTCTTCCTCTGGAATCCTTTCCCTAAACCCAGAGTCAAAGGAAATGCCCTGAGATGTACTTCCAGGTCCTTACTCTTTTTTTTTTTTTTTTTTTAAAGAGGGAGAAAGAGGGGAAAGAGAGAGGAGAAAGGGGGAGGGGGAGAGAGAATCAATTTTTATTTAGTTTTTCATGTGGCTTTCATGGCTCTGAGACATTGTTGTTTAGGTGGTGCTGGGGTTTGAACTCACGTACTTGTGCAAGCCAGGCAATGCAGCTGCAGGTCCTTACTCTTAACACCCGATCTCTTTCTCCCCTGAGGCTATTTTCCCTGTGAGAGTGGATGGAACCATGCATTGCAGTATCCCTAGCTCCAGCATGCCTTAGGACTTGTTGAATACAGAACTGAAGGAAATAGGCCAAAGTATTGCCAGTGCTACTGCCTCTAAATGGGGTAACTCGTGCTAATTTTTATTCCTATTTTTGTGCATTTTTCAAATTGTCTATAATAAGCATTTATAGCATTTATGCTATAAAATCACAACAGCCCTTTAATTATAAAATCTCTGGAGAAAGCATAGAGGCAACATCAACCATATTTTCTTTCTTCAGAGAACAGTGGGATTTTACCTTCACTATTTAGGTCTTTGGGGAAAAACATACCAATGCACCTGGATTACTATCCACCAAATGCACAAGAGGGTGTAAAGAGACCAGTGGGCCTTAGAGAGTTGTGTGAGGACATTATCATGATTAGGTGCACATACTGTGAAGCCCTCACTGTAGAGGGGTCCAGGATTTTCAATGTATTTCCAGTAACTTTTCAGACCCTGAAATGGAGTAGGCACCTATTCAGTAAATATTTGCTGAATTCCTTGATATCAGTCTTAGGAATAAAGCTGATGCAAAGAAAAAAACTGATGCAAAGAAAAGTAGTATGTATTTGTGCTATTGTTTTGGGAATTTAGAGATGGATGATGGATGGGAAGGGAAATTTCCCTGTACCTCAGAAATAGCACAGTTGGGGTGTCCTGCTTCCAGGTACCCCTCCGCTTTGCAGAGTCTCTGCTCTTCTTCCTAAATAAATCCTACTCCTTTTACTCCTAAAAAAAAAGAAAGAAAGAAATAGCACAGTTGGTAAGTTTATGCAAGCATTGTTATACTTCATCTATCTAGAGGTAAGATGTAATGTGACCTTAATCTTTCATACTATGACTAAAAATAATAGAAGAGGAGGGGGAAGAAGAGGAGGAGAGGGGGAGAAATAGAGAAGAAGGAGGAGGAGAGAAGGAGGAAGAGAGGAGAGGAAGGGAGGGAGAAAGGAGTCATCCAGTATTTTTTTGTTGTTTTTTAAAGGTGGGGGCTGGAGCGGTCGCCCAGTAGTTCTGGTGCTTGCTTGGCATGTGCAAGGACTCGGGTTCAAACCCCAGCACCTATATACACAACTAAGTGTTGGAGCAGCAAAGGTCAAGTGAAAAGCTAAATAAAAATTGATTCTCTCTCTTAAAAAGAGAGAGAAGGAGAGAATCAACTTTATTTATTTTTTCCTCTGGGTCTTGTTTTTCCGACACTCACTTGTGTATGTGGTGCTGGGGTTTGAACCTGGGTCCTTGTGCATGCCAGGCAAGTGCTATAAGTGCTGAGCTATTGCTCCAGCCAACAAGTTCAAAAAGGCCATGCTCTCAAGTTCCTGCCCTGGAAACATCTGAGAGCTGCTCTGATCCCCCCTCATATCCTATCTACAGGTACTTTGGATACAATTCTAACAGAGTCCTGAGCCTAATGAGGGTCCTAAATCATCACATACTGGAGATGTTTTTCTCAGGGGTACACTACTTTTCATCTTGTAAATATAAGGAACAAAACCTCAAAACTAGGACAGACCCTCCAAGAACATCCAGTGAAGTTCACCCCATCCTTTTATAGATGAAGACACACAGTGAGAGAGGTCCATAGTGCTCACTCCCCAATGACAAAACTGAGTAAAACTGATGAACAATAAAGAAATAACTCCCAGGACCCTGCTGCCTGTACCAAAGCAACTGTAACCGAGGGTGATGACCACTAAAGCAGAGAAAGAAAGGCAGAAAAGTAAGTCCTATGTTTTAGAGGGAACCCCATAAAAAATTCCTTTACAACTTTTTAATTGGTTTGTAAGACTGATTATCCTCAGTTATCTGAAGTACTGACTTCTGGGCAAAGTTTCACTGCCCAAAATTGCTGGACAGAAAAAGAATTTGTTAATATTTATTTTTTCCCATTTATTGTTGCAAAATGGATTCCGTACTCTAGCTAACTGCCAGACACATTCTCTCTCTCTCTCTCTCTCTCTCTCTCTTTATATCATACCATTGAGCAGACTGGGAGTTTTGTGAAGCCAGGGTTTGACTTGCTCATTTCTGTACATTGCCCCAGGGCAGTGGTTTTTCTGGATGAATGAATAACTGAATGAACAAATGAATGAATCTCAAGAGTTAGTTGTAAGCAGTCCTATTTAACTTTCAAGGAATCACACCCATGTCTTGAGGCCAATTCTTAAAATCCATACTGTAGATGCATTTGGTATGACAGGAAGCAATTAAAACAAACCATAAGCATTGAGGGAATGGTTGTCAACACTTTTTTTTGATAACAAACAATGTACAAACTGCATTTTTCTCTGCAAATGGGGGCATGCTGACATGTGGAAATGCAAAATAAACTTCAAAAACATGTAAAACCTAGTAGGAAAGGGGAAAAAAATCACACAAAGCTGCAATCGTTCTCTTTTTCTCTCTTCCTTTTTTCTTTCTTATTAAACGCAAGATTTACATACAGGTAGTTTTGTGCTTCTTTTGCTAGCTCACCTTTACCTCCAGGGAAAACTGTTAAAGTCCTTCTCCCATATTGCTCCCTTATTTAGTGCCTCCCTAAAATACAAGCTATTATTTCTTCTAATGAACAAAATTTGGGGATGTTGTGCGGCTCATCTGCATCTTCTCTGAGACTACAAATTACCAGGATGCACCTCATGTCTAGACACCCGCAGGTGTCATTTGAATCCCGATTTAAACTGTTTACACCCCGCACTGCTTTATTTATTCTTCAACATCGTGTCTCCGTTTAATTAAAATTGACTTTGGTCCTGCAGGCATGCGCCGCGTGCTCCCCATCGCAGCACAGAAGTGGTTTTGCTCTCATTAACGCCTCCTTTGCCTCTGTCTGCCCTAACCCAGGCACACGCTGCCTGCCCAAATCCCGAGCCTGCTTTCCTTGAGTGCTGGAATGGAAACCACAGGCGAAAGTCAAGGAAGCTTCCCGTTTACAAGCTGTTCTCCAGGCGAACGCTGATCTTCCCCAGACGCTAAATCATAATCTTCGTGTTTTTCGTATTTCACATTCTAGCCACAATTTCAACATCCCATCCCCGTGACACTAGGGAATGATAAATCAGCCGGCGGGACAGCTCCCCTGTACAGACTGGTACGGGCGTCGGACCGGGCTCTGCCAACGCCCTCGCTGCGCCCGAGGGTTAACCCTTTCCCGCAGCGCTGCGTCCGCGCGGCCACCGCTCCGAGCTACTTTAAACACATCAAACGGCTTTTCTTTTTAAACTTTCTTTCCTTTTCTTCCTTTTCTCCTTCCTCTCCCTTTTCTTTCTTTTTCTCCCTCTCTGCACTTCCTCCTTCTTTTCTTTACGCCCTCCCTTTTCTTTCTTTCCTTCCTTTTCTTCCCCTTTCTTCTCTTCTCTTTCTTTCCTTCTTTCGCTTCCTTCTCTTTTTTCCCTTTTCTTTCTCACCTCTCTCGTTCCTTTTTTCCCTTCCTACCTCTCCCTACCTCTTTCTTCCACTTCCCCTTTCTTCTCGCCCTCCTTCCCGCTGTCTTTCTCCCTTTCCTTCCTTTGCCAGGCTTAAGAGTACTTTCAGACAAATGAAAATATTAAATCACTGCGAAAATACACTTTTCAAAAATAAGTCTGCGTTAAAATCATTTTGCTCCCTCCTCTTTGCCAGATATCATTAGAGGACACGAGTGTAAAGAGCTGTTGAGAGGCGAAAGGGAAAGAAAGGTGGAGGTGTCTCATGAAAATCAAAGGGGAAGGAGGTGCTATAAACATTGATGAAGCTGTATCTCTGTAGTATGCCGATTCTTCCATGAGAAGCCCAACTAACACGGGAGTAAAGTAGGGGAAACATGGGATGGGGGTAGCTCAAAGGGGGAGATCATGAACTGGCATCAGCCTTGGCTTGCTCTGTCAATATCCATGTGTTCATGAATGTGTGGCAACCATAACGATTCCCTCCTATATGCAAGAATATGTCAAACGAATTAAAAAAAAAAAAAAGGAAAGAGGTTGGAGATTTACCTAAGTGGCAGAGCACTTGCCTAGCATGTTCAAGGCCCTGAGTTTAGTCCTCAGCCCTGAAAAAAAAAAAAAGGAAGAGGACTAGAGGGAAAGGAAATACTGGGGAATGATTTTGGCCAAATTATATTGTTATATTGTGTGCATGTATGAATTGTAACAACAAATCCCATTATTATGTACAAATATAATGCACCAATAAAAATATGGGAAATAAGCTTATTACAAGCAGAGAAATACTGATATTTTGTTATTTTAAAATAGCTTTATTGGTATATAATTTACATATTAATGAATACCTCCATTTTAGCTGTACAAGGCTTTGGATTTATTTATAGAATTGTGCCACCTTAGGCATAATCTAATTTTAGAACATTTCTATCACCTTCTCCCTCCAACTCCCCTCCCCAGTCCATTTGCAGTGATTTCTCTTCCTCAACCCCAGCCCCAGGTAACCACAACATCCACCTTCTGTCTCTGTAGATTTGCTTTTCCTGGGCATTTTATACAAATGGAATCATACAATAGGTGGTCTTTTGCATCTGGCTTCTTTCACTTAGCCTAATGTCTTTGAAGTTCAGCGCTAATGGCTTTTATTATATGGCAAAGCCCTTTGGAATGGCCAAACTGTCCCAGAAGACTACACAATCTACTGTGTGCATGCCAAGTGTGCTTGTAGAGTACACTCTGCATAGACATGTACCCTGAAATAGTGTGAGAATTCTCTTTAGGGTCCAGTTATGAAGTGAGAAGGGTGATCTGTCAAGGACATATGTAAATACAAAGCATCTTAATCTGTAGATGGTTTTGTTTTAGAAAGAAAAATCCAAAATGTACAGTTGAAATGACAGACCAAGGCCACATAACAGAGAAATACAGGGCTTTTAAATGCTCTTGTTTTCATATTATCTGATGAGATTATTAGATATGTTAAAACTGAATATACATTTCAGCACTTTATATACCGAACTGATATGCTCATATGGAAAGTATTTTTATTTTAATTTTTTTAAAGGGAGAAGGACAGTGAGAGAGAAAGACAATTTTTTATTGAGTTTTTCACATGGCTTTCGTTGCTGTGACACTTAGTTGTGTACGTGGATGCAGGGGTTTGAACCCATGTACTTTTGCATGCCGGGCAAGTGATGTAACCGCTAAGCCACTGCTCCAGCCCCTCGAAAGTATTTTTAATATTTTAAATATTAATTATACTAAAAGCATGGTTATATAATTAGTTACATAATTAGAACTAATTTTATATTAACTAATATTATCTATGATTAAGGAAGAGAGAAAGAAACTAAAAGCCAGAATGGGAGGTCAAAGGCAAGCAAAAGTTTTTTGTTTGTTTTTATTCCCCTAATTGCTGGGGATTGAACCCAGTCCTTTGCACATTGAGACAGGTGCTCCCTAAGTTGCCCAGACTGGCCTCGAATTTGCAATGCTCTAGAGTTGTTGGGATTACAAGTGTGCACACCTCACCCAGCCAAAGGTAAGCAAGGACAGATTAATAGAGTGATGGGGGGAAGTTGGGGAATGGGTGTGAGGAAGTAATCTGGGGTCCCCATCCCAGGTCTATTCTCAGGTGGTGGTGATTACTTCATAGCTTTTGGCTGTTCTTTCATTCCAGCATGGAATGTTCACATAGCGTCCTAACAAGGAACTCTTCTGAGGGTTATAATGGTGCTCAGCTGTGGCTATACACCAGAATCACCAGAGGGAGCCTTGAACCTCTATCCTTGCTCAGGTTTAGTCCTGTAGGTAGAATCCAGGCACAAATCCTTTTTCTTTAAAGAGTGAAACAATTTTTATTTAGTTTTTCATGTGGCTTTCATTGCTACAAGACTTCATTATATATGTGGTGCAGGAGTTTGAACCTGCATCCTCGAACATGCCAAGCAAGCTCTGTAACCACTGAGCCATTGCTCCAGCCTCCAGGCATAAATATTTTTGAAAAGCCTCTCCAGGTGGTTTCCAATGTAGGAGCCAGGGATGGGAAACAGTAAACTAGATAGAGTAGAGCTTCTCAAACTTTTATGTGCATAAAAATCACCTGAAGATCCTGTTAAACTACAGATTCTGATTCAACAGGTCTAGGGTGGGGGCCTGAGAGTCTGCATTTATAAGTTCTCAAGAATAGTGATGCTTCTGGACCCCAGAACATACTTTGAAAGGTGAAGAGCTGGAGGAACTCCATGTTTTTTTGGCCTGAAATGGGATATTCCAGCACTTACTTCTGTGATTCTTCAAGTGTGGTCCCCAATTCAATATCACCTGAGACTTTGGTAGAACTGTAAATCCTCAGATTTATTAAATCAACTCTGGGGGCAGGGTCTAGTAATTCGTGTGTTAACAAGCCCTCCAGGTGGTCACATTCAAGCTTGAGAGTCATTGATCTACTTATGTTTGCTAAACATGCCTTGCCTCTGTATGTGTTGCTACTATACAACATCCCTGCTTCTCACTGCCCTTCATCCATAGCTCGCCATCAAACTCCTATCCATCCTTCCAAGTCATCTTTTCTCTAACATCTTCTATATCCAGTGGCATGCTGATAAATATTTAACAATCAGGTTTCCAGAGTCCTGATTTACAGTACTGATTTCTAGGGTGCAAATACTCCCATCTTGGCTAATTTCAAGCCATCAATGTGAAGATGCTGAAATCAGAGCTGGGAAGAGATGTATGCTTGCTAGCAGAAAAGGGTTTTTGCTGGCTGGTTCCAGCACACCATCTCTTCTGTCCTATGTTAACCTGCTGAATTAAGTATTTAGCAATATGTCTGTCTTCTGGCTAGATAGTAAGCTCCTTGAAGGCTGGCTGCATGTCATTCCTTCTGCTCTACTTTACCATCTCTAGAATGGGGAGAATGGGCCTAGATCAAAGGTCCTTCATGCATATTTACTGAATTGAGTTCAGCCTTTGTTGTGAAAATATCATATGCTCATACCCATACGCACAACTGTTACTTCTCCAAATGAAAATTGTTCAAGAGCAAGATAACTATTTAGCTTTCAAAAATTAAAATTTAGATCGAGCATCATAAGTTTAGATTGCCCAGGACGTGGGCAGTTATGTTGAATTCTGATGGTGTCCATTGGCGACCTTATGAATCAAAAGCACTGGTTTTGTTCAGTTTGAAAGTGTTCACAGAAGTGGAAGCAGGCAAGAAGTGGCCTCACATTGGGGAAGAAGCTGGGGAGCCAGGGAGGTGACCCCAGGTCTGCCACTACATGGGCTCACTATTCCCCAGTTCCTGTAAAAAAGGGTGCTTAGGTAACTCTGAAGATGAAGTCTATTTCTGATTGTTAAATTACAGTTTCAGTCTCTAGAACACCTTTGTTTTTTCTTTTTATTTTTTTATTTTAATTTTTTTTTAAAGAGAGAGGGACAGTGAGAGAGAGAGAGAGAGAGAGAATAAATTTTATTTAGTTTTTCATGAGGCCTTTGCCACTCTGAGACTTTGCTGTGTACTGGAGTTTGAACTCTCATACTCGTGCATGCCAGGCAAGTGCTGCAAGCTCTGTAACTGCTGAGCCACTGATCCAATCCTGTTTTTCCCTTTTTGAAGTCTTTTTAAAGAGAGAGAGGAAATCAATTTTTAAATTTAACTTTTCATGTGGCTTTCTTTGCTTAGATGCTTCATTGTGTATGTGGTGCTGGAGTTCGAAACTGCATCATTACGCATGCCAGGCAAACACCATAACTACTGAGCCACCACTCCAGCTCCTCTAGATCACCTTTAAACTGAGAAGCAAACATGAATTCAGAAAAGTTGCTTTCTATGTTTTTAAAAATCGTCTCTATTTTATGGTAAAGGGTTAAGTCCCTAATATGCCCTAAAGAGTCAAGGGCTTGTCTTGGCATCTTGTCCTCCTTCCTCCTGATGAATTGCCTGACACCTCCCTGATCCTGTAGCTCTTTTCTTTAGAAAATAACATTTGGTTCTGGTCATGGCAGAACCCCAGACTTCGCTGATTTAGGGCCATAAGGAATGTGACAGCAAATTTAAATACTTTCATATCTATAAAAGCATGAGTCTTGAAATACAAATGTTAACATAAAACACTCAGTGTTGGCTCTTTATGTGCAATGGAGTTTCTTTAATCATCAGTGTTTCAGTTACTACTTATCTCTAATTCTTTTTTGGAACTTCAAACCTTGGATTCAGTTATAATTTTCTATATTGCTAGACAGTGGTAAAACTGAACTGTAATTTCAGGGTTCAGATTTCAATGGATTAACTTTACAGTATAAACAATTAGGAAACTGATACTTTTTCTCTAATCTTGCATTTCAATGACCATGACATTGGTTCTGTAGAGGTAGATTTTGTCAATGCATTGTATGGGGTTATTTTAAAATACAAATAACTGCGTCAATACAAGAGATCATTTAAAAAAGAGTCTCCAAGGTGGCTTAAATATTTTTGGCAAGTAGGAGGTAAGAGTTCAGGGTAACTATTCTGCTTGCAAATTCAAAAACATAAATTAGGGTAATTGTTTTAGAAAATACTTAGAGAAGGAGATGTGCTGATAAGTTTGAGCTCTAATTAAGCAGCTTCTTTTTAAGCTCATGGTTTAATTTACCTCCAGACACTTTCCCTTTTTGCTAGTCAGCACTGACACAGACCCAACACTTTAAAGATCCTTTGTATTATGCCTTCATTTGGGTTTTAACATTAGGAAAAGTGTAACAACAAACGATAGCTTTGAATATACACAAATTTTAGAAAGACCCTCAATGTGTTTACTCATCTCAAGACTCTTGAGCATGTCAAACCAAAGGTACTAACAACTGAATTAATTATTTTACCTACAAAAACAGGCTCAGGGGTCCCATAGCTCACTCACTGGTATGTCATTCCTTTAGTCTCAGATTTCGGGAGGGCTTTTCTTTCTTCTCTCTCCCTCACATTCCATACCCAGACAATTGTTAAATCCTGCCAACTCTTGCTGGCAATGTGTCTAGAGTATACCTCTTTTTGTTTGTTTGTTTTTCACTTGAGAGTACAACAGAATCATCTGGGGAAGCTTCATAAAAATGGATAATTTAACCAGGCACACTGGTGCATGCCTGTAATCCCAGCAATTTGGGAGGCTGAGGCAGGACTGGAAGTTCAAAGCCAGTCTCAGCAACTTAGCGAGGCCCTGAGTAACTTAGCAAGACCCTGTCTCAAAATTAAAAAATGAAAATCTGAAAAGGGTTGGGAATGTTGCTCAGTGGTTAAAGCCCCAGTGTTCCCCCCCCCTTCAAATAAATAAAATAAAAATTATGATTTATTTTCAGGGTTTTTCTGATTCAGGATGTTGGAGGTGGGCACTAAAAAAAAATCATCATTTTTAAACAAGGCAACCAGGTGTTTTCGAGGGCCTTTCCTGACAGGATGAGCAATAGGACACAGTTTAAGAGGGAGAAAGCATATTCCCAGTAGCCAGGCCATTAGAGGAGCGCCCTGAGCAGGAAGAAGTGGATAAGGAGGCTGGGGAGCAGCCAGGAAGAAGGAAGCCCTGGGGACCAACATTAGGCCTCCCAGGGATAAAGAAACAGTTCTGCTTTGGACAGGTATAATCTTGAGTTTCCCAGAGTCTTAGCTGAAAATGCTAGTTGGAAGCATGAAATGAGGGTCATCTACTGAAGGAGAGAGATATGAATTGGATCTGATCATTAGCTTTCTTAAGAGTCTGTCACTTGACGGCTAATCTAACAATAATTTCAAATTGTATGATTCTCAACGCAATAGAGGGATGGCTTCCTAGGTTACTTGGAGGCATCAGGAGGGGGATGTTGGGGGGAGGGTGTATGAAGAACTCCTAGGAGACTGGAGAGTGGGAATATGGGGGATCCATCTCAGAAGCAGATGTCATTCCTCCACAAGATACCCATTTGACACAAGAGTTCTTCTGGGGGAAACAGCAACAGGGGAAACCCAAGCTGGGCATCCATGATTTGGCATTACCCCAGATAACTAAGTATATATACATTGGTTATTGATGGTTTGATAATGTTTCCCCCTCAACTGTATCTCTATATACATCTAATAAAAAAAGAGTCTGTCAATTTTAGATGAGAAGAGAACAGTGAACCAGCAAGAGAGACAAGAGGAAGAAAGGAAAGTCTAGAGAAAAGAGAATTTTAAGAAAAGATTAAGGGACTGACTAAATCAACACTCGAGGATTTCGTGCACCCTGAACAGAGCAGGTACATAGTAAATATTTTTTGAACTGAATGGGAATGCTGCCCAGGCCAGGGAAGGTAAGAGGCTATTGGTTCCTGTGTGGCTTGGCAAGGCAGCCCCAGTGGACAGAGCATAGCTGGTCAAGGAGGAACTAAGGGTGGGGTTAAGCACAGACACTAAGTATCACTGAACAAGGTAAGGGGAAATGGGATGGTGGTTAGATGGGAAGATGGGGGAGTGGGAAAGAAGAAATGAAGACTTTCTATTTTTTCTTGAATATGTGACTATATTCTATGGTACAGTGTGGTACAATGGCTTTCCTGTGCTCTCCTGGATTGTTCGAAATGTTACCTTCAGATGTTCCTTTTTCAAGAAATATTTCCTTTTTGATACAGCCATCATTAAGCCTGTGGTTTCTCCAATGTGTTTAGCATCTGCTTTCTGAACTCCAGGGATTCCTGATTTAGCATTGCTCAGTGCCATAGGTGCCTTGTCCACATTGTCACACAAGGACCCTAAGGTAGGTAGGTCTTATTCTTACTCCCCTATGAGGAAACAGACCTTCAGCAACCCTCAACTGAGAAGTGGTCAAGCTGGGATCCAAGCCTACCTCTGTCTAACTCAGATACCTCCTTACTCCACCCAGGCTGCCTTTACTTCAACTGTATAAATTCCAAAATGACAAGACCGCTTTACCCCCAAAGTTCCTGACCTTTCTACATACCAGAAAGTTCTTCCTAATTGAGGTGTAGCTTCTTCAGTCACCGAAGGCAAAGCCCTTGCAATTCTGCCCTGGCCTCCCCTTCCTGCCTCCCTCCCTTCACAAACCACACAGAATCCATGAGAGAAGCTGCTAACCTCCCAGAACCACATGTCTGCCCTCCCCAGCGCTGTGCCATCTGCTGTCTCTGTCTCAAAATGCAGAGGCTGAGCCAGCCTCGTGTGTGGTCCAGCAACCAGTTGGAGCCCCTTCAAAGTTAGAGATTCACATGTACTTAGCACCCTAGTCCAAGTGCTAGGCACAGCAATGGGTCTGGTATGCTATCTCATTTAAGTCCCCTAGTGCTGCAAGCTAGATACTATCACGTCCCTTGCACATAAGAAGTAACTGTGGGGGCTGGAGAGGTAGCTTGGTTGTTATGCTGCTTGCCTGGCATGTGCGAGTACACAGGTTCAAACCCCAGCACCCATGTACACAACTAAGTATCAGAGCAAAGAAAGCCATATGAAAAACCAAATAAAAACTGATTCTCTGTCTCTCTCTCTCTGTCCTCTCTTAAAAAAAAAGAGAGAGAGAGAAGTAACTGTGCCTCACAGAAGGGTGATGACTTCCAGGGATACCTAGGTGGGGCAGGGGTCTTGGAGTTTGAATTCAGCGCAGGCCCACCAGCATCTTAAAGCCACCTTGTTACCCCATCTGCCAGCACATGGATGAAGTCACAACAGCAGACTCTTCAGGCTCAGAGCTGGGCTGTTCCAGGAAGGATTTAGACAGGAATAACTAGGAAAAGGAATTGGTTAAGACAATCTATCACTACTTTTGCATTTTTTCCCCCAAAGATAGAGAGGCAGAGGGAGAGAAAGAGAAAGAGAGAATCAATTTTATTTAGTTTTTCATCTGATTTTTTATTTCTCTGACACTTAATTGTGTATGTGGTGCTGGAGTTTGGACCCAGGTCCTCATGCATGCCAGGCAAGCACTATAACCTCTGAGGCCACCACTCCAATCCTACTTCAAATGTTTTAATGAGAAATTTGTGATTTAAAGGATAATCTAGTAAATCCCACAATCTCAGTAATAAGGGTTCCACTTAGCAGTGTGTCTCTTTGTGCTTCTCCATATTAGCTTTTAGTCAATTAGATTTTTTAAAAATAAGTGTCCAGTTGAAGATGGATAGGTGTTTTCACTGCCAGGCATGCTTCGATAAGAAGCACTGGCCCCATGACCAGAAAACTTGAGCTTGAATTGAGGATACATATGAAACTGGAAGGGAGAAGAATCTTCAGATCAACACAGCTGATCTCTCAGGTTCCTGCTACAATTAGAGCAAAACTGCTCAGCCTCTGCAGGTGCCACAATCCAGTGAAGGTGCAGCTTAGAGGGGATCAGAAGTGTGCTCCTGGGCTGGAGCAGTGGCTCAGCAATTGAAGTGCTTGCCTGGCATGTGAAAGAACCCGGGTTCCAACCCCAGCACCACATACACACACAACTATGTGTCAGAGAAACAAAGACCAGGTGAAAAAAATAAAAATAAAATTGTCTCCCTTTCTCTTAAAAAAAAAAAAAAAAAAGGCGGGAGTGGGTAGTGGCCGGGCTGGCTGGAGCAGTGGCTCAGTGATTACTGCACTTGGTGTGGGCCCAAACCCCAGCACCACATGCACAACGAAGTATCGGAGCAATGAAAGCCACATGGAAAACAGAATAAAATTGATTCTCTCTCTCATTGTCCTTCTCTCTCTCTCTTAAAAAAAAAAAAAAAAGAAAAGAAAAAGAGTCCCTTTCTTCTGGGGGTGGGGGTGGGGTGGGTACCACCATCCTTGGTCCTGGGACCCAAGCCTAATGCAGAGTCTCCACCTACCAGGCATGCTGTTGTCCCAAAACTGGAGCCCAATCCCCTGACATTCCCACCAGTCTGGCAGCCTTCTTTAAGCCAGGAAAGAAGGCCCTGTCCAGAGCCCGCTGCACACTCGCTGGGATGGGTTGGGGATGGGGAACTGTCAGAAAGAATCCTCCATTTTCTCCGCCCATGTTGCCTTGGAGACAGGGGTGGAGCTGAGTCATGTCGCACCTGTGTTCAATTGAGAATGAATTCCCAAAGGTTTCCTTCCTGGAGTAGTCCTTCTGGATTTTAAAATACGAAGCAGAATAAGTTAAAAAGTTTATGTGTTTTTTTTTTTTTTTTGTTGTTGTTGTTTTCAGGTAGTGAAGGGGTTCCTCAGGAATCCTCTCTGCAATGTGAGGTAAGGGACTTGGAAATCCCCAAGATACTCTCTCAACCTCTCATTTTTCTTTTTTCTTTTTTTTAAAGAGAGAGGGACAGACACACACACACACACACACACACACACACACACACACACACACACAGAGAGAGAGAATTAACTTTATGTTCTCATCAGGCCTTTGCTTCTCTGACACTTAGTT